>CAUYPK010079140.1:0-64951 GCA_963574355.1 Loris lydekkerianus | reverse complement strand
CTCAGAAGCAGCATAACAAAATCCAAACTTGGCAAAGAGCCACAGTATACAAAATAATGATGAGAGGCAAAGAGCCGAAATTCGTTTTGGCTGGGAGCCGCATGCGGCTCTAGTCACGTGTTCGCCACCCCTGATCTAAGGCATCAAATGAGGAATTCTCTTCTTCTTTTTTTTTTTCTTTAAGATAATAAAATATATATATTATTCTCTATTCCTCAACAAGAAACCTTCCTAATTGAGTCAGGTTTTGTTGTAAGGTCATCTACTTTATTTTGTAGAAGCAAGCATAGCCTATTATAAAGAGCCCTGAATTACTCCAGGTTTCAGTTCTAGTCTCAGAATATATATATAGGGTGTCCCAAAAGTCATCCCTGAAGTACCATACATAGGGAAACTGGGAAATTGTGGCAAAATGTACCTTTATTTACATAATATTCCTTACAGAATTTTACAAAGAAGTAGCCAACATGTAGAAAATATTTTGTAAATATATTGCCTCTGGTCTCTGCTTTTTCTGATAAAAACTCAATTTTTTATTGTATTGTTTTTTTTCTGTTGTATTTTTTCTTCTTTTAAGATTTATCTTTTTATGTGGCTTTTACCAGCTTGACTGTGGTGTTTCTAGGTGTAGACCTCTATGTGTATTCTTCTTTGGGCTTATTAAGTTTCTTGGGTCTGTAGATTAAATGTATATTATCAAATCACATACTTTTTTCAAATGTTTTTTCTGTCTCTTCTCCTTTTAGTGCTCCTATTACATGTAGTCTGGCACATCTGATATTGTTTCACAAATCTCCAAGTCTCTATTAATTCTAATTTTTCTTTAAATTTTTTCAACTACCTTGTTCAAATTGGATAATTCTATTGGTATATCTCAAGTTTACTGATTCTTTATTCTGCCATCTTAGTTCTGCTGTTAAGCTCATCTAGTAAATTTAACATTTCAGTTAATGTATTTTTCAACTCAAGTAATTATGTCAGATTTTTTATTTGGTTATTTTAAATATAATTTCTACATTTATATTGATATTTCCAATTTCTTGAGTCATTGTGATCAAATTTTTTTTTTAATTCTTAAAGAAACATGGTTTACCTCAATTATTTGATCCCATTTATAACAACTATATCGAAATCTATTGAGTCCAGCAACTAGACCACTCAGATTCATTTTTTTAAAAGCCATTCCTTTTGTTTTCCCAAATATGTGTTATATTTTTCAATTTCATTGGTCTCTGTCTTTGTTTTGGTTGGTGTTGTTGAAAAATATAGCAGAACCTCTGTAAGTTGATCACCCAAGGGACTGTAACACACTGGGCCAAATACGGAGGTGGTAAACTGACATGTACATGTAGTGCATGTCTGGTTTATGAAGGTTAGGTCAACTTAAGGAGGTCGTTGATGTAGGAAGGTAGTCAATTAACTGTGGAGGCTCTACTGTAGTTTAAAAGCTGGATATTTTAGATAATTGTCTTAGTTTAGACTGCTATAATAAAGTACTATAGCCTAGGTGGCTTGTAAGCAACAGAAATTTATTTCTCACAGTTCTGAAGGCTGTAAGTCTAAGATAAGGGGGCCAGCATGATTGGATTTTGGTGAGAGCCCTCTTCGAGGTTGCAGTCTACCATCTTCTTATATCTTTACATGGTAGAAAGAGAGTGAAAGAGCTCTTTAGAGTCCCTTTTATAAGGGTACCAATTCCATTCATGAAAGTTCTGCCCTCATGACCTAATTAATGCACAATGACCTTACCTTATAATACTATCATATTGGGGATTAATGTTTCAATGTATGAATATTTGGGGTACATAAGCATTGGACACAAGTATTCAGTCAATTGTAATAACATATTATAGAAAGTATGGGTTCTGAGTTTTTTCTCCTTGGGATCATTGTGTTTGTTGATTTTTCTCTCTTGGTTTTATTTTGTTACTTATTTTTCCTCAATCTGTAGAATTTTTTTCACCTCTCCCTCACTCCCCAGGTTTATGGCTAATTTTTTTTTCTTATTCTTCTTAACCTGGTTTATTATAGGTCACCTTTTTATCTGCATAGCTTAGTTTTCAGCCAATAATTGGACAGAAATTGTGCTCACACAACTCATTCCAGTAAAGACTCTACTTTCTGCTGATGAATCTATGTGTAGGTGTAGAAGCACTTTCAAAGTTTAGGGAGTTTTCAGTCTTCTTTAATTTTTGCTAGATCCTCTTGGGTCTTTCTTACATGTACAAGCAGCCTCCAAATCATCTAGAGATTTGTGGAGAACTTGAACCTACTCAAGTATATAGCCTCCAGATTAGTTAGGGATGTGTGTAGAGCATTTCTAGACCCTCTATGGATCTCTAATCTCCAGGATCTCCCTGTTAAGTTTCTTATTTTGTAGCTAGTCTACAAGATAGAGGTCAAGTTCAACAGAATCATTCGGAAGAACTTTAGGAGACCCTGAGTACAATTTCAGGAGCTTTGTGGGGCTAACCACCAAAGTGTAACACTGCATGGCAGCAAAGGGTTTCTCTCCCTCTAAATAGACTCAGACTCCATTCTGGCATTTTGTAGAGCAGCCACAGAAAGCCTCTTTGGCATAATTTTTATGGGGACTGATAGGTACTGGTGGCAGGCAGGCTTCTCCTAAATATGGAGCAGGCAGGGAATGGAGACCAAGTTAGCAACAGCGAACAAAGAACAAGGTAGATATCTGGGATGGACTATAGCTGGCAGACATTTTTGTAAACACATGAGAAGTGTACTTTTGAGCACTGAAAAATATTATGGTGATAATGACAGGAGAAAGAGTAAGGGACTTCAGTTCAGTTGGTTTGTGAGTGCTGTTAAGCCAAGAGATATTTAAGCAATCAGAAGAAATAATTGAGTAAGCCAAAGTGGTGCCACAGTCAGATGTGGATGGAGAATGGAATATAGGCAGGCAAGACCTGTGCATTTTCCCTGAGGACACTTTGATGGTTACAGGAGATGGTATCCTGGCATTATTTGTGGGTTTAACTGAGTAGCTTGTTGTTAGGAAGAGATTAGCAGTGCAGAGAGAAAAGGCTTTCATAGGCTACTTCAGCTGCAAGCACTGATTCCTCCTACCCAGAAGCTGCCATAGGAAGAACATCATGCCCCTTAGTCTTTTCGATTGAAGTTGGCAGCTGGAGGGGAAGTGAGCTTCTGTATGTCACTCCAAGTCTTTTTTGCTTTGCCTCTCAGTTTGAAAGTTGTAGTGTAACCAAATTGGTCTCATGTATTTATATGTAGCTCAGCCTTGGACCTATACCCTTGGAGATGGAAACTCAGGCTTAATAGAAGACACATTTTATTCTCCTCTTCAAAAAGGAGATTGACCACCAGAAGGATATTTTTCTCCCTTTGTTCCACCTAAATGATTGGTGCAATGAACAAATGGTTTTAGTTTAATATTGCTCTTGTAAGTTAGAGAGCAAATGGCTTGTTTGGATAATAACACATAAAAGAAATATAAAGGCTCAAATTCCTCCAAGGACAAAACTCCACTTCACAGACGAACCTGCTGGCCTGATTAGCTAGTGAAGTTATCTCAAACAAATCCTTTGTGTTCATAGTGACAAAATAAAATTTGGAACTTTGTGGATTTCCTTTTGGTCAAACAAGCAATGTTTTCAAGCCTTATCAATGCTTCTGATTTTTAAAATATATGTGGACGTACTCTGTTGTCTAGTCATAATTAGAGGACATGCGAACCAGTTGCTTATTTCCTGATATTTATAGCAGAATAAATGGAATTACACAAAAGAGGCTTCTTTTAGAAAACAGAAAAATGGAGAAAAGAATTTATGGAGCACCAACTCTGCCCCAGGCTTGGGATTGAGTACTATAGTTTTATTACTTACTTTTATTTCATTTAATTCTGAGGTTATTACCATTACTGCATTTATAAACAAAGAAACTAAGGCTAAAGGAAGTTAAGAAACTGACTTTTAAAGGGGGTCACAGGTTCTAAGGCCCCCAATTAAGATTCATAGCCACATCTGCTTCCACAGCCAGTCGTTCTTGAGGTTCTGTACTCTGTGTACTAGAGTGAACTGTAGTCAAGTATTTAGTGGGCCTACACATTTCAGAGAAAGCTGGGTAATATGTGCATAGCTGGGCCTCAGCACCTGGGATCCTAAGTCTATTGTTTTTAATGAGTGCAGTCAAGAATTCCCATTCTCCCAAGTATGCCTTGTGAGGTTGCCTGTCTGAGAACAATGCTTGGGGTGCTGGTCTGGACTGACTTGAGCTTCTCCATGCTTACTGTACATTGAATCACCTAGACATTTGCAAAATACCAATGCTTGGTACCTTACCCCTGATTCTCTGAGGTGGGGTGCAGGCATCTGTATTTAAATGTAAAGTCCTGCCCCCTCAGTGTTATTGTCATTCTAATGGATAGTGAGGGTTATGTTCATCTCTAGTGCAGCTGGTTTGGGTTCTGGTCTCAATTCCATCATTGGGTAACTACATGGCCACTGGCATCTTTGCTTTTCTATGGAAATATAGGATACTGAACTCTATTTTCAAGATCTCTTCCAAATACCTGGGTCTTAGAGGCAAACTAGTTGACGTTGCAAGCATTGTTCATTTTTTCCAAGTAAAAATTCCAAATATATTATTTGTGGTTTCATTCTAGAATTAAAACGTTAAATATCATTCTCCTTTGGCAAATAAGGAAAAACACATTATTTGCTACTTTGTTTCAGTACTTACTGTTGAATGAAGATCAAGAATTTACCTGAAACTATGAAATGGAATGAGGCAAGGGGCATAGATAGTTGAGTGAGTGAGGAAAGGAAGGGGGTTCCATGCCAGGTCAAGTTTTCCATTTCAGTGGGATTCCCAGCAAACTCTGGAGAAAACAGACAGGGAGGAAAGAGAATGACAGCATTTTTAGATTTAGTAAATGTAGTCATTTTAAGCACATTGAATGGTAAGAGTTGCCAATATGTCCTAGAATTCTAGCTCAAAAAGAATTCTGTGACTGGAAGAATATGGTCTAAAACTACAACTGTATTCCCCAAATATCTCTTGGATGAATTAATTCCAGGACTATAGAAGGTTCATAGATGCAGAAAATCAATTTGTCCTTTTTGTTTAAATGATGAATACATCTAGCATGGTGAACTAATGACATGCTACAAGTGAATAGTGCATTGCACAGTGTCCTTCAATTATGATGTTCTTCGAATAATAACTAGGTAGGACTATGACATTTTTTGGAAAGCATCTGAGTGCTCTGAGTTCCTATTGGAATAATGCCTAACTGGGGGTTTATTACTCAAATGCCTGGGGGGAGGGCAGCCTTGTAAACTACAAAAGGGTACCTAACAGATGGAAAACAAAAAGGGACAATGGGAGCTGTGGAAAGTTTGAGCACTCAAACCTGTCTGAAGGCATTCGGTTACACATTTTTAAATAGACACTGTGCAGCCTGAATAAAACACACATATCAGGGCCACCACTTTGCAACTCCTGATCTAAAAAAAACCAGTTTCCTGCTATAGGCTTGTACTGTGGAGCTTTAAAGTATAATCCCTTGAATTATTTGATAATTCCTTATATCTTTTATCATGACATTTTGTTGTTTCTTTTCTCCCCTGGAGAAAGAAAACTAAACTGAAAACAAACAAACATCCCTCTGTGTTCTTTAAACTGTAGCAGCTATAGCAAAACATATGGGAAAAAATTATTTCTACAGATATTATTATTCTTTGTGTACTGTGCCGGATGGAGAGAAAAATCAACTTTTTTTCATGTATATGTTAAATAACATGGTGTAGACACAACATATGCTGCTTTTGTCACTTAGACATTTTCACATTGAATTTTGAATAGTGTCCAGAAATTTAAGTTAACTTCTTGATACAGATATATGCCAACATTTCTAAGCATGAATCTCCATAGGATATAGATTTTCTTGGGATCAAAAGAAAAAAAGAACTCTCTAGCAACACAACACAAAGAGCTTTCAGGATGTGCTTATCTTTACTGGAGTTGACTTTTATTTCCTATTCCTTGGCACAGTGTGCTGACCTTATAAATATTATTATTTGTTGACCTTGTAAATGTAAGTAACAACTGTCAATGAGTGAAATTGTATTTCTGAACACAGAGGTCAGATTCTCCTCTAAGCTGCATAAGGTTGCTTTGTGAGCTTTTATTGTCAAAAGGTAAAAAGAAAGATTTTTTGTGTGTGTATGTCTGAAGCATTTTCAATTAGTTATCTGAATTTGGCAATAATTAGGATTGCTCAACCCATGCTACAAAATAGGAACTCAGCAAAATAATCTTATCCCTCAATTGAAGGGGTAGAAAAGCTCTGCTATATTTTTTATGGTCAAAAAATAAATAGGTCTGACTGTTTTAATCTAACAAACACCTAAACTGAGTCCTGGGAGGATCTGATAAACAAGGAAGTCCCTAGCATAGTCAATCACGTGGTACAGAACTGTGTTGTTAAATATGGTAGCCACTGGTTGTACATGGCTGGTTAAGTTAGAAGTTAATTAGGGGGCAGCGGAGACAAGATGACTGACTGAAGCCAGCTTTCCACAGAGGCTGCCATCTAGAAGGAGAGTTAAAGGACAGAAATTTAGGAAGCAACCTGGTGGATTAGAGCTGCACCAAGGGAGAAGGTTGAAGAACGCACATCAACCCTGCTGAGGTGAGCTGCAACCCCAAGGATACAAACAAAAGGTACAAAATCCATCACCAAGCAGACGGAAGTCCCCTCCCCCATGAGAATGGTTCAGAGTGCCCCACAAACAAACAAGCAGAGTTCAAAGGTCCTTCCACTACACTACACAGGAGAGACCCTCTAATAAACTGGACCTACCTCCCCTACTAGGGTGCCATGGAGTTTTCCTGCCAGGCATAAAACTGTATAAAACTGCATATATTTTCTACCTGCAATTCTGAGCTCCCAGAACTCCCCTCCACTCTCACTCTGAGGTCTGAAGGCCTGTCCCCCAGGAGTCCAGATTCTTGGGTGATTTCTCGAGGGGTGTGGACAGTGCCTAAACTGCAGCTGGTCAGTGCTGACTCTGCGGCACAGGAGTGAGGAGAGGACCGTCTGTTGAGAGGGAACGACGCTGGAGTGGTGGTGCCCCAAGGCACAAAGCAGCAGCCATCTTTTGGCAACAATAGGGCTCACTCCCAGATATTCCAAAGCCACACCCCCTGATATTCCAAAGCCACATCCCCTGTCTCCCTGGGCATCTACTCAGGTGGCAACCACCACGGAACAGATCTGGGACAGAAATGCAGGCCCCATGAGTAAAGGGCTTGCCTGAGGCAATACCGGCCTGGGTGGAGCAAAGGGACTAGAAATGCACATGCAGAGCCAGGAAGTTCCCAGGGCGTGGCTCACCTGGAGGACCACTTACTTACTGAGCCTAAGACGCACCCGGCCCTCAGGGGATCATCAGCCTATAGACAAAGGAAAACAGGTGGCTAGAACTGACAGGTAACCGAATATAAACCTGCAGGAGCAAAGACAGGGCCTGAGGCGCAGGGTCTGCGAACTCAAAACAGCTTATCTTCTGCAGGGAAATTTAGCAGGGACAGAAATAAATTCCGGCAAAGTTGTTCTGTTCTGTTCTGTCAGTAATATCAATCAGGGGCGGGGCTGGAACTGAGTGAACACCCCCCAGCCTCCATCAAGCGCCCGAGGTTGTCAGGCCTCACCTCCCCCTGCTAGATAGAGGCAGAGCACAGCAGCCTGGCTGAGCAGAAATAGATTTTCTTGAGATTCAGGCAGGTGCAAACCCCTGGAGTATCTGTTCACTACAGACAACTGGGTCACAGCCCTGCGGGGCTATCAGTGACTGGGTGTGACAGAGGTGCAAGGTGGGGAAGGCGGCATCAAACTTCCCAGACTGATCTATTTGCTTGGTGGGTCCTCCTGACTCCATGGAGCACCAGAGCAAGCCATATCTGAGTTGTCACCAGATCCCTGTGATCCAATTGCCAGAGACCTTTTAAACTCTCCCACCTGAGACAGGTGCTGACTGAGACAATTGATTTGGACTTTTTGAACTGAGCCAATCACCCGAGGACTATTCAGGTGGTGCCCTGGGTGTGTGGTTGTAGGAAGGTTTGATTTTCCTTTTCCAATTGTTGCCTATGGGGGGTGGGGTGACTTAATTGCTGGTATTTCTCCACAGCTGAGACTTCAACCCAGAGTAACTGTTTCACTAGGGTCGAACAGAGACCAGCTGAAAACAAGACAAAACCACTTAGCCCCATCACACCAAAAAAAAAAAAAAAAAAAAAAAAATGTTAATTAAATTAAAAATTCAGTTCTCTGGTCTTACTGGACACATCAAGCACATTGTAAGTGCTCAACAGCTACATATGGTTAGTGGCTACCATACTGGACAGTACAGATATAGAACATGTCTGTCATCGCAGAAAGTTCTACTGGACAGCACTGGTGTAGAAATCATGACTTGATCTCTGGAGTCTGACTAACTGGGTTTAAAATGCAGCTGTGAGAGCTCATATGAGTTCCTTGTGATAACTATGCCTCAGTTTTCCCCATCTATGAAGTGGGGATTATAATCATAAGATGGCTGCTGTGAGAATTAAATGAATCTAATCCTATAAAGTACTTGTTCAAGCACATGGCCCAGGGGAAGTATATAATTGACCCAATAGGGCTATTCCTCAATAGAGGTTCAACAGGTAATTCTGAACACTCAAAAGAGGCAGCAAATTAATTTTGACCCAGAGAAGCTGAGGGAGTGTCATGGAAATGGTGACATGGAAATGGGGACCTAGAATGATGCATTTTAACAAGTGAAGAAGGGATAGTAGGTTGGTTGGAAGGATATTCCAGGCATATGAAGTCTATGCAAGGGCATGAAGAACTGAAATTACGTAGTACCTCTGAGTAATGGACAATCACCCAGTTTGTCTGTGGGAAGGGGAATGCAGAGGCGAGGCTGGAAAGACAGGTGAAGAAAGATTGCATTGGGCCTCTCATGCCAGGCTGAGGAAGCTAGATTTTATATAAACAAATAAGGAGCCAGTAAAGTTTTCTGACATGACCATATCTAAGATTTTTGGAAAGATAACTCTGGTGCTATTGCAGAAAATAGAGTAAAGCAGGGATCCAGCAATCAGAAAGGAGAAAAAGGGGGATGATGAGATCTTAACCTCAGGCTGAGAATGCAAGGAGGTGGAAGACAGAAGAGTGCTGATAAGTCCCTGGATGAATTACATGTGGGGAGTTGGAAAGGGGAGTTCGAGGACTTCAGTAGGACTTCAGGAGAAGGGTTGAGCATCTTGTCTCCTATACAGACTCTTTGACTGCTCCAGACAGTGCTGAAAACTCCCTGTTTTGTGTCTCACGTTCTAGCTCTAGATGGCAGCAGCCACCAGCATTGCCTTATATTCATCTGCTTCTCCTTGAGGTAGGCTATGAGTCCATGAGCAAAGGACAGTGTCTACACCATGAGGAGAGGATTAGACTGTGTGCCATCTTGTGGAGCCTCTCACAACCTCTTTCTTGCCAGTAGAGTGCTCCTCTCACTGGCCTGTATTCCCAGCCTCCCTTCCAACTAAGACGTGGATGATCCTGGCCAGTGTGAAATAGGGAAGTACTGGGGCTGGGGCTGGGCATAAATTTTCTTCCCCAACAGGAGAGAGATGAATGGGAAGCTTCTTGCCTCTTCCTGCTTGAAGACACCATTGTATGAAAATGTAATAATTATAGCTGCTCTATAGTTCCAAAGAGGCAAAGGTGAATAGATCATAGAAGCTGACTCTGAGCCGTGGGATTGTTGAGGCTCTGGACTAAACATGTAGCTTGCCTTCTGCCCTCACCTCTGTCCACACCCGCTCTTTGTTTCCTTAGACAGGTGTTCTCCTACTTTAGTTGAAATCACCCCAGTGGAGGAAAGGATGGTATGTGCCTAGTGCTTGCATTGCAGCAAGCACAGAACTGTTTTTTATAAAATGTTTACTCAAGTTCAATTGTCAAACTGAGATTATTCATTAGGAGTTGTGTGTATCTGGGAGAGATGAGTTTAGTTTTGACTGACTTGATGTATCACAGATATAGACAAGGACACAGAATGAATGTGCATTTGGATTTGAGGGGAGAGGAAGTGACTAAAGTTATAGATTTGTATGTCATAGTGACACATACAAAGAGAACATGCACATGTAAATTTTAAAAGGGGTTGATCACACATCTTGTATTTTTGTAGGTATGGGTGAGGGTAGAGAATATTGGGAAATAATGAACAGAGACAATCATGTGGGGAGCCAGGCTAGAATCAAGATGGAAGCCAAAAAAGGAAGACAATTCCAGAATGAGGTGGCAATCCCCGAAACTGTGGTGGGCTCTTCCCTGTCCACAGAGTGATGACCAACGTCTGCCCTGTGAATTCTCTCCCAGTGACCTGCCTTTTCTTCTGTGTCTCCTGTTCCTTTCTGACAAAGTCAGTTTGATTGAAAACAATTTTTCTGCTACTTGCTATGGACTTGCCATTATCTATTATCTTCTAAGCCAGGGTGTCCAACCTATGGGCTGTAGGCCACATGCTGATTTTGTGATGACATTTTTTACTTATCTATGGTGTCAGATATTGCAAAAAGTCTGAATGGATCTTTATTTGATCATCAGCTATCATTAGTGTTTGCGTACTTAATGTGTGGCCCAAGACAACTCTTTTTCTTCCAATGTGTGGCAAAAAAAAATTGAAGAGGCCATCTTCAAGGTTTCTCAGTGTCATCATTGTTGACATTTTAGATTGTATTTAGCAATATGCCAGCCTTTACCCACTAGATACTGGTAATACATCCCCTCCCTGCAGTGTGACAACCAAAAATATCTCCTGGCTTTGCTAGTATCTTGGAGGCAAACTCACCCTCAGTTGAGAACCACTGTTCTAGGCAAAGGCTTTGGTTACATGCCAAAACATAAAGAGCAAATAACAGGAGCTCCATAAATACCTGTTATGAATCATTGGTGAGCCCATCAGAACCCATCAAAGAGCCTAACAGATTGGGTGATGGGGAGGATTGGGCCCTTGGGGCGTGGGGGGCTATGGGCAAGCAGTCATAAATGTGCAAAGGGATGATTAGTCTGGTTGGACATTTCAAGAAACTTTGAGGGAGTCAGCAGGGACACCAGGTATCATTGAAGGAGTCCAACGATTATTCCTCACTTTTTAAAGAGATGATTTGGGGGATGAGTGTTTGGGGGAAAAGATTCCCTAGATCAGGAGCTCCATCATAAAAACTAGTTTCTGTTTCAGATTCAAGGCTATTCATTAAAATTTCCTCATTGTACTCAATTCTCTAAGTTTTAAAGCCTTAATAGAATAGAGCATCTTTACAAAATTCTTCCCTTCTTTTCTTTGCTCCTCTTCAGAGATTATTGGTTTATGTACAGCAAAGAACTCCATGTCTGTGACAGCCCTGCATGCTATCGGCTGGAAGAGTATTAAACTACTTTGGAATCTGCAGTGAATTACTGTAGGACAATATGGCAATGAAGAATAAGAAAAGGATATTAGTGAGAAGGTCTCTTTTTAGCCCTGTAATTTCCGAATTAAAAATAACACAGCTGGCATCCTTTTGTGAAACATTGGGCAAACACACCAACCTCTCCTCCCTCCTACTGTCTAAATTCCTGATATAATTTCCAAGATTCCATCCCCCCTCCCATTTATTTTCTAATAAAAATAGAGAATTTTTATTCTGGGCCATTGAAATTCTGTATTGCTAGGACCAGGGAAAAAATAAGGGAGAAAAAAAAGCCCCAGCATCTTTTCAGTTTTGGCAGTAACTGTGGACTTTAATCCCAATTGATGATTAACTAATGCTAACATATTTATTTAAATGGCAGCATTGTATGCCAAGTCAAGTCAGCAGCACAGTGGACCTGTGAAATCAATGCAGTGAACCTTTCTTCTTGCCCCACACAGCCTCCATCCTGCCTTTTCTATCCCTGTTCTCTCTAGTTCCCAAATGATTAATCACAATATCTTCTAAACAGTAATTAGTCCTGTAAGATGTGCCCTGACTTGAAATAACTAATAACTTTTGGCACAAAGGGGAAAATCTCTTTTGAGAAGATGAGACATGCTAAGCTTTAAATTCTCTTCAAGATGAACTTCTTCAGTTCCTAAGAAAAACTTAAGAAACCAAAACAGCATTTAATGACAACCTACTGTGTGCTACAATTTTCTCTCATTTGCTTCTCACAGCAACCCTGGGAAACAGTTAGCAGTATTCTTATATGACAGATAAACAAATGAAAACTTAAAAGAATTAGTGAAATTTGCTTGAGGCCATAGTGCTAGTAGATGTTGAAATCAGATTCCAAGGACAAAGTGTTGTAGCTATGCCAACCAGCTCTTTCCACTGGGCCCAGCTGCTGCTCCTTCTAGGAGGTCTAGGAGCAGAGGCAGGCAGCCCTGGACAAAGGGAGAAGAGAAGGACATTTTCCCTTTGGTATCCCCCAAACTTCCTTTCTGTGTGCATCTAGCTAGGCCATCCAGAGGCATCTGAAAAGTCAGGGTAATGCCGGCCAGTTCCTTTAACTAGCATTCCCCAGGTGGCAGTGCTGTAATGTTGCAGGTGGTTTGATTGTGTCTAAGTGTTTTTAGTCTTCTACTATGTCCTCATTCACTGCCATGTAACTTGCCCAACTGTGGAGGTGTATTAGTTCCACCTGCCATAACAAAGTACCACAACTTGTGTGTCTTAAATAACAGAGATTTATTTTCTCATAGTTCTGGAGGCTGGGAGTCCAAGATCAAGGTGCTGCTAAGTTCTGTTTCTCTTGAGTCCTCTTTCCTTGGCTTGCAGGGAGCTGCCTCCTTGCCATGTCATTACATGCTCTTCTTCTGCTTGCATGTGTACTCCTGCTATCTCTTCATCCTCTTATAAGAACATTAGTCTTATTGGATAAAATCCCACTTTTATGACCTTGCTTAACCTTAATTACCTCCTTAAAGGCCCTATCTCCAAATATAATTGCATGAAGGTTAGGGTTTTAACCTATCAATTTTGGAAGGAAATGATTCAGTCCATAACAGGCGATAAATAGTGTTTCTATCTCAGTGACTGAAGTTTGGCCAATGGAATTTGAGCACATATAATGGATACTGCATCTAAGTGGAAGCTTAAAAGCCATGGTTAGGTTGCTGCTGCTAGTCCATTTTCCCCTGTGCCATTAAAACAACCCCACATAGGTGCTGATCCTTTAATTTAGATTCTGGAATAAGAGCATAGCTATAGCCAAACAATAATTAATATGTGCCATAGTCTATGTGCTTGCTATAGAGGGATACCTGAGGCTGGGTAGTTTATAAAGTAAAGAGGTTTATTTGGCTCATCCTTTTGTGGGCTGTATAAAAATTATGGAGCCAGCATCTCCTTCTGGTGAGGGCCTCAGGAAGCTTCCACTAATGGCAGAAGGTGAAGTGGAGCTGACATAGCACGTGGCATCAGAGGAAGAAATGAGAACTCACACATTAACTATAGGATGGCACTCAGCCATTCAAGAGGACCTGACCCCATGGCCCAAACACCTCCCATTAGGCCCCACTTTCAACAGTGGGGATCAAATTTCAACATGAGATTTGGAGGGAACAAATACCCAAATTATAGCAATATGTGATATGAACTATAAATATTGTCATAGGGTATTGAGATTTTAGGGATTGTTTTTTGCTACAACATAACCTAACAAAAGCTAACTGATGTCCCCAAAACATAAAAAATGTATTTTTTGCTCAGTGACAATCTGATCCAGATTGGTTATCTCTCCTTTTTGTATCTTTGTTTTCAAATAGTGACTCAGGAATCTGATCTCCTTGCATCGTGGAGTTCTATCATCTTGAAGCCCTTTTTTCTGGTTACAGACGTGGAAACAAGAGAATCAATGATTTCTTGGTAGTTATTAGTGGACAGGTTTAGAAATGGAGTTAATCACTCTGTCTTCATTTTCATTTCTTTGACAGGAATGAATCGTGTAGTCCAAATAGAAAGGCAGGGAAGGCTTTGGCTAGGAAAAGGAAGCACTGGCGAACATCTAGCTCCCCTGTGCATAAGTGCTTAATTTAAAAGTTTAATTCCCAAGAGGATCCCTCTTTTCCAGCTGTTAACAATGCCCCAAGGGTGTTAACTGACCTTGGAGTAAACTATTGGATACACATCTGTTTTAACAAAGGGCTTTTAAAGATCAAAAAGCTTTGTGAGCCTCAAAGGAAGAAAATGCCAGTGATCTTCCTGACAGTTGAGGGTCAAAGCCATATGTATCTGTTCAAAAACCCAGTCTCAACTCAATTGGTTCAGTGAGTATTCATTAAGCATTTATCCATGCTCTGGGTACTTTCCAGGTAAGGGCCTAAGCAATGTGCCATGGGAAGCAAGACATGACTAATTTTGCTTTTGAGGTATCAAGAAGGTTATACAGAAAAAGTGATATTTGCTGACCCCAAAAACTTTGAGAAGTCTGAAAAATGGAAGAGCACCATTGTACAGACACATGGAAGAACACAGCATCAGAGTATCAAGTATCAGAGGCAAAGGATGTCCAAATCACAGCATGCCTTGGACCAGGGATGGGGAAAAGAGATGATATGGAGAAGGACATGGAGTGGGTTGAATGGTGGATCCCAAAAAGATATGTCCACCTGGAGCCTATGGACGTGTTCCCTACTTGGTGTTTTCCATAGAAAAACACCCCAAACTTAGTGGCTTACAGCACAGCCCTTTTCTATTCTCTCATAGTTTTGAGAATTGACTGGGCTCAGCTGTGCAGCTTCCCCGCTGGCCTTCCTTGAGGTCTCCCATAGTTGGAATGAGATAACAGCTAGGTCTATAGCCACTGAAGGCTCACCTGGGATGGATGTCTGGGGCTATCCCTCTCTGTGTGTAGTCTCAGTACCTCTCCTCTTCACACGGCTTCTTGCGTGGTCTCCCAGCTGGGAAGCAGGACTTCTTACATGGTGGTTCACAGGGCTTAAATGTGAGAATTCAGAAAGAGAGGAAGTAGAAACTGCTAGTACTCTTAAAAGCTGGGTCAGAAATTGAGACAGCCTTGCTTCTGCTTCATTCTGTTGGTTAGAGCAGTCCTAGTAAAGCAGATTCAGGGAAGGAGAATTAACCTCCATTTCTTGATGGGAAAAAACAAAGAATTGGAAGCCATCAGTAGTCTATCTTCAAGTTACTTTTGAAAAGTTGCACCTTTGCCAGTTTCCTTAAGCAGAGCAAATGGGAACTGAGGAGGCACAGTGCAGGTATTCAATAAATATTTGATGAATGGATTGAATTAATACAGGAATGCCTACATGCAGAAGAGTTGGTCGCGTTTTAGAATTTCTAAGGCACCTTAAAAAGAGGATTTGCTAAGAGCAAAGACAAAAGACTTAGTAAAAAAACAAAAATAAGAGGCAGACTGTATGTCTAATTAAGAGCTTAATGTCAGCATAGAGTGGTGTTATTAATTAAATCATAATATTAACTGCAGGGTGGATACATATACAGCAGTGCTGAGCCCAAGGAAAAAACTATGCTGGCCACTGTCTTACCATTTAGGTGGGAGACTTATTACAAGGAAATATTAATGATACTGAGATTCTTTCTTGTGAACTATAATCTGGAAGATAAAACTGCTACAGGCGTGAATTAAGAAAAATGAGCTGTTCACTTAAAAACTTCATAAAATTAAAGTCAATATATACATTGTATCTTTACTGAATAATTCTTGATTCATAAATCATGTTCCCATTGTTTAATTTTTCCTAATATTTACTTATAAGTTTTCTAGCTTAAGGTATTACTATTGCTTTAATATTATAAATTAAATACTAATGATCATTTTAATGATTCAGGCGGCATACAGAAATCATGTAAAAATACTGAGAGAAAATAACAATACTTTTTGGAAAGTGTCATTCAAATTAAGAGGTCGGGCAGCTGTATGCTGTGTGATGCCATTCTTCAACATTCACATCTTTCAGTTGGGTGTGTCAGACCATGCACCAGGTATGAACTTCCTATAGCAAGTTCCAGTACTTTTCTCCTGTTTGAACAAAGGGAAGTACTTGTGAGAACCAAAGAATAAAATAAGAGACATTCAGATATGCCTTGAACTTGACAAATCTTTTCCTGGGTGCCTTTCCTTGGCCACATCCTTTATCCTTATCTGTCTGGAACTCAGGTCTTCAGCAGGATTTGGCCACGATTCCATTCAGAAGCCTGTTTAAATTCCACCCCACTTGCCAGAGATGCCTTTTATGACCTGGCTAAAATAGCATCCCTGTTATTCTAAGCCTCTTCATGGCATGTACATAGAGTTGTTGGTTTCTTTGATCATAATTTGTCTTTCTCCACTGAGAGTAGTACATATTTCTATAAAAGAGAAAGAGAAACACTGATGATTTAGATGTTAGTCCTGGGTTTTGTACATGGAGACATCTACACCAATTCTGAAAAAAGCTACCAGTTCCATTATTTATGGATCATAAAAAGAATTACTTTCTCATCATTGGTATTTATTGTTTCATACTGACCATATCTTTGTAATACTCTTCATGAAGACAGGCTTCTTACCTTTCCTGGCACCTCACCCCCAATGCTGGCTGCCCTACATTTTTGTATTATAAGCTATGAGCTGTCTCCACAAATCAAATGATTGGTTGAAAATATCCTTCATTTGGATTATTGAAGGTTTTGTCATGTGTGTGAAGTAACAGCCAGCCAGGAAAAAAGCAAAAAATTAAACATTTTATTGCTGCAAAATTATTAATAGCTCTTCTTACATCAAAGTAAATACCCAGAAATTCCAAAGAGTTAAAAAATGCCATTGTTTCTCAGTCAATTGTACCTCAGGAGCCAGTTGTACCCAATCCTAGTTGGGAAGAATAATTATATGCATTGGATACATACAATTCGAGTGAAACTGAGTTTCCAAACTGTTTGGTAACATTATTGAGGTTAGCTTTGTGGTTTTTTAGGCACAATCAATATCTCACTAGAGTAAATGTAGCATCAAATTGCATTATTTCAGTGGCAGGGTGTCTAATTATGATTCGGTTGATAAATCTGGTGCTAAGTATGCAATAACCTTGCCCTTTTGTTTATGTTTGCCTCTGTGCCAATTTCTTTTTTAATTGAACTCTTCAGAAGAGAGAGCTTAAGGTGTAGAATTTTTATTTCAGTTAAACAGTCATGGCTCATTCATGGTATGTGCCCACTCTCCTGGCCCATTGCCAGTCATACTTAAAAGGTTGTTAAGCTTATCAAGATGGTTTGATAGGCTGGGTAGTGGCTCAGGTCTGTAATCCTATATTTTGGGAGGCCAAGGCAGTTGGAGTGCTTGAGCTTAGGAGTTTGAGACCACCCTGAGCAAGAGTGATACCCTGTCTCTAAGAAAAACTAGACGGGCGTTGTGGTGGGCACCTATGGTCCTAGCTACTCGGGACGCTGAGACACGAGGATCACTTGAGCCCAAGAGTTTGAGTTTGCTGTGAGATATGAAGGTATGGAACTCTACCCAGGGTGATAGAGTAAGACTTTCTCAAAAAAAAGATGGTTTAATAATGCCAGGTAACTTAGTCTACCACCTGAAAATGTGAGTTTCAGAGAATTCTGGGCAAGAGGTTTAGTCTACTGTACGTCCTGGGTCATGGCAGTGTGTACTAAGACTTGAAGTTGTTAGGGCTTTGTCTGGTTGCCTTTCTCCAGTCTCCTTAACTCCTAGAGCAGGAAAATGTTCTTGAGTTCTTACATAAGTGGTTCCACCAGTGATGGTCATTCTACATAGAAACAGAATGTTAGGGCTGGAAGGAACATATCATTCCCAACTTTGCAAACACAACACAAAGCTAACTCCAAAAATGTGACTGAATATTTTGCAAATTCAGGTTCATTGCAATTTTATGTATCCAATGCATACAATTATTCTCTCCAACTGGGAATGGGTCTAATTGGCTCCTGAAATAGAACAATGGCACTGAGAAACAACAAAATTTTTGATACTTTAGAATTTCTGAGAACTCATTTGAATGTAAGAAGAGTTGAAAATTATTTTGCAGCAAAAAGAAAAAAAAAGAGAGAGAAAAAGAAAGAAACAAAGAAATGGAGAGCATCCCTCTGGCTGCTTGGACAGTGATTTCCAGGCAATAACTGCTCCCAGGAAAGTCTCCATGGTAAGAGTAGTTCGTGAGAAGACAGACCCTTTTTATAAATGTAAAAGGAGCCTTTTGGGGAATAATTTCAGTTCCTACATTAGAAGTAATGTGTTTTTACCAAATATAATTAGGTGGCATTTAGTATTTTTAGATAACTTATATGATGAAGGAAGCCCTTGTCTTCCTTCAAGACAATTCTTCCAAACAAGAACAATTACTTGTTTGTAATTACTTATATATATGCCCTTTGAAAGTATAAATTCTTTGATGTTATAAACAGTGTCTCTCCCACTGCTGTATCCCCAAGATCTAAAAAGGGTCTGACACATGGCAGAGAGTTCAGTAAGTTTATATATTTAATGATGGAGGAATAAATGATATCTCTGATGTTAATAGCAATTATTACCCAAGATCAGTTTGTTGCTGTTTCATTGATTTGTAGACGAGGAGGAACCTACACCATACTATGTAAATAGCAAAAACGTGGGAAGACAAATTACATGCAATTGGTCATTTGTTGAATGTCAAGGTCATTCACATGTATCAGTTTGTCAATAAATGTTGGCTTTTTGTGACAGTGGATTTCCAGTAGTATAATAAGCTATTGGTGACTTTTTTTTACAGTACTGTTGGGAGGTTTTAAGAGATGATTATTATGAGAAATGCTGGTAGGTCATTCTGGTATTTGCTTGCAACTGCATTCTGCACAGCCCCTAGCACTTGGTAAAATATAGAAGCATTTTGCCCTTCCTCCCCCACAGTTAACCATATGCCACTTAATGTCTGTAGGTACTTCTTACACATCTCTCCCTCCTGGAGAAGAAAAAAGAGCTTCCATATACAATGGCTTATTCCAAAATTTGTTTAAGAAATACTTCACATCTATGGTACATATTTTTATCTATAATAAAAAAAAATAAAAATAAAAAAATAAAATAAAATAAAATACTTCAGCCTTTAAAAGCTTAAAGAGAGCAGTACATTTGTTGGAATAAATCCAGTGTTCAAAGTTTAAAGAAACCCAGTGGGCTTTAAGCAAACTTCCAGATTTATCCTATAGTTTAAAAGACCAAGGCATGGAAGTTATTTTTAGCACTACTGAAATTGTGGAGGAACTTTTATTGCTCTTTAAGTTGAGAAAGTTTTTCTGCTGTGCCTAAAACGTAAGGTCTTCTTCCTCCTTCCTAAGGCAACACTGGCTTCTAAGCCAGTGTTTGTGAGGCTAATAGGAGTCTTGTCAATTGTCACTCATCAGTTGTCACCAGAGGCTGCCAGGAAGAAGGTGTTCAGTGGAGGCATGAAGAAAACACAGACGCGTATGAATGTTAAATCTTTGAAGAGAGATAAAGGCTACACAAATTAACTTCTGGTTTTGACGCACGTAAAATGGCAGGGTTAAAGGCCTGTACCGATCTCTTCCGGTGCAAATTGTCTTTAAAAGAGTTATATTTTAGAAGAAATTTATGCTAGATTTTACATATTAATAGTAAATTTGCTTCAGACTGTTACCCTGTGGAAGTTTCCTGGGAGATTATGTTGTTTTCCTAATTGCAAGGTGTGTTTGAAAGTTTATCATTACTTAAATGAAAGTGTAATTACTTAAATAGGCACTGAGGAAGCACGAGGAAATTTCTATTGTAGTGATAGTGGAATTAAGGGAAAGTAATAACCTCCCACTTTATGAAATCTAATAGAAATGGGAATAGACATTTCCCCAAACATAGTGGCAGGGATTATCCCTTTAGGACCAGATTCTTTGTCTGTCAGAAGAGTGTTAGGGATTAAGTTGTCCTCCATAATGTTGGTGTCTTATTTTTAGAATACAGAAAAGGAAAGTGCACAAGACCAAATTTCTTATTGTGCTAAAATCACATAAAATTCATCATTTTAGCTATTTTAAACTGTATAATTCTGGGCCATTTCATGCATTCACAATGTTGTGCAGCCATCAGTACTAGCTAGTTTCAGAACATTTTCATCACTCCAAAGGGAAATCCTGTATTCATGAAGTAGCATCAGACTTAAGCAAACCAGTAAAACCTACTTTCTTGCTCTTTGTATTTGCCTGTTCTAGATATTTGGTATAAGTGGAGTCAATTTTTAAAAGGGGAGAATCCAAGCCAGCCGTAGCCATCATTTCATAGGTGGCATGAAAGCAAATGGTTGGATTTTACAATCAGGTGCTCTTCCTTCTGCCAGCCGGCTACAACCTAAGTCAAGGACAAATAGGAGATTCTGGAGTTCTGAGCAGTAATGAGTGCTGGACTATCTAGGTACTGTAGATGCAAGCCTAGCATTTCAGGTGAATTCCTTTATCCCAGAAACAGAAATTCAGGCAGAATTCTGTATGGCACTCTTCCAATCATTACAGTGACCTCAGTCAGGTACTTGCTATTACCCATGCTGAACTGTGAGACTTCCTCAACTTTCTCTATAACTCCTGTCCTTCCTCCCGTCTTTGTTTTTCAAACAAGTTTTATTGAGCATATCAACACTATGGATCCCATGATGCACAAGGCAGGCATTTTCTCTGCCCTCACAGAGTTTATTTGTGTAGAGGCAGACAATAGAATACACATGTATGACCACACAGAATGATAAGTATCGTGAAGGAGAATAACATGATGTTATGATTGGGAACAAGTGAAATGGGTAGCTCCTTTACACTGGGTGTTCAGGATGGCCTCTCTGAGGATGTCATATTCAAGCTAGGATCTGAAAGATGTGAATGATCCAGCTGTGTGAGAAATGGTATATAAGAGCTCCAGGAAGAAGGTATGGTATATACAGTGGCCCTGTGGAAGAAGGAGCATAGCTTGTTCTACTAAGAAAAAACTGGAAATAGTGAGTGAGATGAGGCTGGATAAGCCAGTCATAACAAGAGTCTATAGCCCATGGGACAGTATTTATTATATGAACAAGGGACAGCCATTGGATGGTATTTCAAGTAGGAGGTAGACTGGATCCTGATCCAATTTATTTTTTTAATAAGTCTGCTTGCCACTGTGAAGAGGTAGGACTAAGGGGGCAAGAATAGACATAGGGAGCCTAGTTAGGAGGGTAATGAAAAGACCCAGGTGAGAGAGAGTGGTGGCCTGGATAAGATGGAGATATACCTGTTCATACAATGGCCATCTCTTGAATCCTTTATCTGGGCTAGGCAAAATGGAATGAGTATGTGTGTTCATATTACTGGGGCATTTTATCTATATAATATGCCTTTACAGGTGTTGGAAGCAAAGAGGACACAAATCAGGAATAAAGTTAGTAAATTAATGTGGTTTAAGGAACATTTATTGAATACCCCTGTGTACTAAGCAGAAGATGGCACCTTTTTCCTTCAGAATGTTGAAGGCATCTCTCCCATGCGTGTGCTTGGTCCCAGCGTTGCTGTTATGAAGACCAAAGCTATTCTGAATCTTGGTCCCTTGCTTTGTGACCTGATGTTTCTATTAACTGGAGGGATCTTTTCTTTGTTTTGCTCTTTCATGATGATGGGCTTTGGTTTGGGTCTCTGGTCATCCATTTTGTGGGGCATGCACTGTGTTCATTCAGTTTTAACCTTCATGCTTTTCAGTACCTGAAATTTTAAAAATGATTCCTTCAATAGCTTCCTGTCTGTCATGTTCTTTTTGTTCATTCTGGATATCTTATTACTTTCAGAGATTGCACCACGACTAGGCTGATCAGCTGCCTTTTTTCACCTTCTACTTTTGGGACATTTTTTCAATGATATTTATTTTTAGTTTCTACAAACTCTTTTTTTTTTTTTTCTTAAATCTCTGGATAGTCCTTTTGTACAGGATCTAGAAAACTGGGAATCTACTTGCTACTTAAACATATTTTCATCCAATTCCCTTTTTTACAATTCTACCCCAACTCCCTGGGGTACTAGATGCTGCCAGTTCCTGAGGCCTTTGAGTAATCTATAGCAGGGACTGCCAAACTTCTTTTCTAAAGGACCAAAGAGTAAACATTTTAAAGTTTGTTATTCATACAACTGCTCGACTATCAACTATTGAATTACAACTGCTTACAACTACTCAACTCTGCTGTCAAGAAAGCAGCCATAGACAATATGTAAATGAATGGGCATGAGTTGTGTGTGTTCCAGTAAACTTACTTGCTTGGTGCCCATAGATAAGTGGTTAGGGTGCTGGCCACATACACCACTGACTGGCGGGTTCGAACCCAGCTCAGGGCTGCTAAACAACAACAACTACAACAACAAAAACAAAAAATAGGCAGGTGTTGTGGTGGGCATCTATAGTCTCAGCGGCTTGGGAGGCTGAGGCAAGAGAATCACTTAAGCCCAAGAGTTTGAGATTTCTGTGAGCTGTGATGCCATGGCACTCTACCAAGGGTGACAGAGTTAGACTCTGTCTAAAAAAAACAAACAAACAAACAACAAAAAAAAAAAAAAACAGAAAAAAACTTTATTTACTGATCCCTGGGGGTCTGTGACATAAATTAGGATGCATTGGCTTTCCCCACTGTCCATTTAGGATTTACCGTCTTTAGGTAGGCTAACTTAATGACCTCTGATCTATTTGCTTTCTAGCTTTTAAAAATTTGTTACTGTTATTTGTTCCCTCTCTGATTCTTACTTTGAAATTATATATCTTTAATACTTTTACAGTTGTCTTATCTGAGTTTTAGGAGTGAAAGTAAGTGATATCTTGCTTCTTCCATCATCTTTACCTGGACACTACAGATGAGCATTATTAATGAAGAGTAGTATGAAGTATGAAAGGTTGATACTTCTATTACTTTTTTTCTGTAATTGGACTCAGACACCACACACCATTTACATTATTTTACCTGTGTCATCTTTTTGAAAGTTCCACTAATTTGGTTCCTTTAATCTTCATTTTCTTTTTTGTGACACAGATTTCACTGTCATTTCAGCCTTTATCTAGAAATCTATTTCCAGAAATGGGTGGGATCTTAGCATTGTGATTTCATGTATAATTAATAGAACATAGATTTTAGCAGTGCACTCAGTGTAGGAGGCTAACTTGGAAAAAGCAGGTGAGAAAAACAGCCTTCCCAAAGAGGGACCAGCATTAGCTCTGGTCCAACCCGCCGTTAATCTGGAGCTTGCAGCTTCTCTGACTTCCCACCAGGGGGAGAACTGAGGCCACTGAGAGCAGGTGCTAGTCCTCATACCCTGAGACCTTGAGCAATGGTGGCAAATAGGACAAGAAGCCGCTGTCAACCAGCAGCTCCCAAATATAAACAGAGTAGCAGCACATATGTCCCCACATGATGATTTCAATCCACAATTTCCTCCCTTCCTCTCCCAGAGCAAAACAAAACCATTCTCAGGGTGCTGTTGCTGAGGAAAGAGAGCTGGAAGCAATCTACCATTTTTTCCAATAAGAGAATGCTGGTTCAATGTTTAAGGAAATGCCCTAGTAGGAAGAGCCCTAGTAGGAAGAGCTTTAGGACTAGACTGCACACTGGGGCCACCTGGGGAGCTTGTAAAACTCATGATGCCCAGGCCCCACCCCAGATTTTGAAAGTAGACTCTGAGAGGGTGTGGCCCAGGTATTGGCATTGTAAAGATCCCTGGATGATTCTTGAAGATAGCCAGGTTGAAATCTCTCATTTCAAAGCACAGTCTTACTTGAGAAGTCTTTCTGCTGCAATTTGTCTTCCCACATGACTGCTGACTACCACTTTATCTGTAATCTCAAACATTACTCTGCAGTGGTTCTCAACGTTCCTAATGCCGCAACCCTTTAATAAAGTTCCTCATGTTGTGGTGACCCCAAACCATAAAATTATTTTCATTGCTACTTCATAACTGTAATTTTGCTACTGCTATGAATTGTAATATAAATATCTGATATGCAGCAGACCTGCAAAGGGGCCGTAACCTACAGGTTGAGAACCGCTGCTCTAGAGCATTGGTTCGCAACATGACCTAAGAACTTCCAAGGCTGAACCTTGTCCCTTCCCTGTCTTAGCCCTACTGAATCAGAAACTGAAGAGAGGCCCAGATCTTTGTGTCTGAACAAGCCTTCCAGATGATTCAGCCTTGGAAACACTCAAGTTTGAGAGCTGCTGTATCCTGTTTAAGAGCAAATGTCTGGGGGTGCCTCCCCCAAGGGATTTACTTCCTAGTTTACTTTCCCCAACAATAGTAAAGTGATACCAGGATGTGACACAGAGCAAATGAATAGCTAAAGCAAATGTGTATATACAATAGAATAACATTCAGCCATAAAAACAGATGAAATCTTGTCATTTGCAGCAACATGGATGGAAATGGACGTCATCATTTTAAGTGAAACAAGGCAAGTACAGAAAGGCAAATATCATATGTTCTGACTCCTATGTGGGAGCTAAAAAAGTTTATCTCATGGAAGTAGACAGTAGAGGGATGTTTACCCAAGGCTGAGAAGGGAATGTGTGCTATAGGGGAAAGGGAGTTGGTAAATGCATATAAACATGCACTTACATAGACGGAATTACCTCCGGTGTTCCAAGTACAATAGGGTGACTATAGTTAAAAACAGTATATTGTATATTTCAAATTAGTTGGAAAAGAGGACTTGAAATGTTCCCAGCACATAAAAATGATAAATACTCAAGGTGATGGATATTCCAAAGACTCTGAATCAGTAATTACACATTCTACTCACGTAACGAAATATCATATGTACTATACAAATATGTACAAATATTATTTATCAACAAAACAATTTCTTAATAAGAATTTTGACTTGGGAGAGGACATGAGGAAACTATAGAGCATGATTATGGTTTTAAAACATAAGATTTTTAAATGATAAGACTTTGAGAATTATGTCCCATTTAATTAATAAATAATAACTCAAACTTGGGTAGTATTTTAAGCACTTTGCATATACTAATTCACTTAACCTTCATAATAAACCTATGAGGGAATATTACTATTTTCCTATTAGTACCAAAAAGGAACCTGAAGCACAGAGAGGTTAATTTACTTGTTCAAGGTCACACACAGGAAGTAAGTGGCAGAGCTGGGGGCCCATCTCGGGGGTTCATGGTCATAGCTACACTGCCTCTACATTTAATTTTTCAAATGGATGATGGCTTCATGGAAAATAATTAAATTATAATAAAATATTAAATGGAGCAAAAATGTATATCTTTGAGCACAACATGTATCTATAGCCCTTTTATCTCAATTCTGAAATCCTTCAAAGCTTGAAAAACAGTTTTGTAAGTTTGGCCCCAGAACTTATTTGTCTACAAAACCTGAACTGAATCAATATGAGGTCATGCATAATTTTTCTGTACTACCCAAAATTAAAATAGTCACATTTTTGTGGCATAGTTACTATGTTTTCCTGTTCCTTGCTGTGGCAAACTCTGCTGTGGCTGTTAACATAATACGTGGCTGTGGAAATCCAAAGTGCTGTGTACCAAGTATTTCCCACCCTCTAGGGACATTATAGGGTTGTACTTCCCTTCCCTTTTGAAGTTAGATATGAGCATGTGACTTGATTTGGCCAATGAAATGTGATCAGATATGACATATATAATTTCCAGGCAGCACGTTTATTTTGTTGTTGTTTTTGTTGCAGTTGTCATTGTTGTTTTAGCTGACCTGGGCTGGGTCTGAATCTGCCAGCCTCACATATGTGGCTGGCGCCCTACCCACTGAGTACAGGTACCGCCAGCCATGTAGCACTTTTAAAAGGAAGTTTGTAATTATCTCTAACTCTCTTACTGGAGTTGCTGGAACTCTGGCAGCATTCCTGGTGTTACTTGCTCTGTGTGTTGGTTAGTTTTGTGTATCAACTTGACTGGGCTAAAGGATGCCCAGATAGCTGATAAGATATTACTTTTGGGTATGTCCCTAAGGATATTTCCAGAAGAGATTAGCATTTGAATTGGTGGACTGAATAAAGAAGATCACTGTCTCCAACATGGGTGGGTACCATCCAATCCTTTGAGGACCCAAATAGAATAAAGAGGCAGAGAAAGGTGAATTCTTTCTACTTGAGCTAAAAGATCTATTATCTCCTGCTCACAGGCATGGGTGCTCCTGGTTCTCGTACTTTCACACTCTGACAAGGGGTGACACCATCCTTCCCAGCCCCATTCGTAGGCCTTCAGACTCAGACTGAATTATACCACTGATTTTTCTGGTTCTCCAGTTTGTAGATGGCAGACTGCAGAATTTCTCAATTTCCATAACCATGTGACCCAACTCCTATAATTAATCTCCTCTTACACACACACACACACATGCCCTTTTGTTTCAGATTTTCTGGCGAACCCTGAGTATTGCACTATAATAGTCTGAGACCTGGAAGAAGATGCAGAGATGAGCCCTAACCAACTTAGATTTGGGGGATATTTGTTACTGAAACATAAGCTAGCCTATCCCAACAGATACAAGGGTGTATATACCACCTTAACTTTTTAAAATCTGAAAGATTCTGGAATAGGTCTGATCCCAGTGTTTCAGATAACAGATTGTGGATCTTTATTTGAATATTCGAAATCAGGATTATTTTCCCCTCAAAAACACTTGAATTGTGTCATTACTGTGAGCATAGCTATTTCCTGATAAAGTAAACTAACCTCTGAACCTCTGAATTGAGCTCTTGGAGTTTAAAGATTGTCTCATTTATCTTGGTAACTTCAATGCCTAATAGAAAGTGAACACTTGGTAAATAGGTGCTAAAAAATGGTATAAAAACAGTTAATTCCTGAAGCTTGAGTCTCCAGAGGAAAGAGCAAAGAAAGTGATCATAAGAGGTGAAGGCAAAAGTTACCTATTTTATATACTTCACAGTTTTGCCTGTTTAAATAATGATCTGGAGTCAGGGCAAATCCTGTTTGAAAGAATAGTATGGTGGCTACGAGTGAGTGCTCACTGGGTGGATGATGGAATTCACTGAGACAATTTGAACAAGTATGACTCTTATCACAGAACTGTTTTTTAGTTAACCTATAGTAATTTTAGCTATTATTAATATTAATAAAATATAAGTAGCAATCCTCATGAAACTCTGTATAAGAGAAGGGAAATTGGCTAATTGTACAGTTTTTAAACTGGGTCTACTGTGTTCTTTGGTGTTACAGACTGAATATTTGTGCCCCTTCCCAATTCACACGTTGAAATCCTAATGCCCTATGTTACGGTATAAAGAGATCAGGCCTTTGGAAGGTGATTAGATCGTGAGGGTGGAGCCCTTCTAAATGAGATTAGTGCCCATGTAAGAGGGATCTCAAGGATCTCTCTCACTCTCTTTTTTGCCATGTGAGGACACAATGAAAAGTTGGCTGTTGATAACGTGGAAGTGGGCCCTCATTAGAACCCAACCATGCTGGCTTCCTTATCTTGGATTTCTATCCTCCAGAACTGTGTGAGAAATACATTTATGTATTTTGTGCCTTGCCTAATATATCATACATTGTTATAGCAGCCCAAATAGATAAGACACATGGATTATGAAGTACTTCTTTTTACCCTTTGGGTGGTAAATCTCAGAGCTCTTGGAGAGGGGGAGGGGACAAACGTGAGCTAGCAATGCTTGCTCCAACCTCAACAGCTCTTCTTCACCACCATCAGGGATTAACATCCACCATAGAATGTTGTTAAAGGAAAGGATGCTGTGGATAAAAATAACTATGAAAGCCATTAGAAAAAATATATTTTAGCATGATATTAAGCAGCAAATATAGAAAACCAAAGCTTTTGATAAATTTTATTTTAAAATAAAATGAATCAGTAAATTATTCATAGACCTTTGTATTCTGGCCAATTTAGGTTTTAATGTAGCATCTTGATATAATATTTTAAAGAAAATATTTAGTACTCTAGCAGTCATGAGCCTATGAATCCTTATAACATTTTTCCTGCCTCCTCAAAAACTACATGATAGATTTGGAAATTTATAGTTTAATCACATGAAAGCTTTGCTTAGCTAGAATTTAATAAGATGTTCCTTAAAGCTTGTAGAATCTTGTCCTTAATTTAGGAATTAGTGGTTCTGAAGGGCACTTGCTATTAATGCGTTCTGATTTAGGGCATTAAGACTTTGAGAAGAGTCTATTGTATGGATTCCATTTTAGTGGTCTCATTAATGTGATATATGTAATGGCACAGAGCAACATTAGCTCAGTCTGGGTTTCAGATCGTGTGGGCTCTGATGTGTGTGTACAAGATGTCTGACCTTTCATGAATTGACGGGGCCATGTGATCTCAAAAGGAGGTGCTTTCTTTCCTATGCACCCTTCTTCCCTGTTGGGGCTTCAAGGATTCCTGTTCTGGGAGTCTTGTGGAAAACAAAACAAAACAAAACTTTCTGAGCACATGTTTGTCCAGAAGTGGAAGAGGAAGGAAGATTGAGTAAAATAGCTAATCCAAGCTGGAGACTTTCAGTAGGTGGCAATTTTCCAAAGATAAATATGCTAGTTTTAAAGTTGTGTCTCGAATGAACTTTGCAAAAGAGAGAGAGAGGGTGTGTGTGTGTGTGTATGTGTGTATGTATTGGTGAATGGAGCTAAAGGGGAAATGGAATTTTTTACTTTTTCCTCTTTTCTCCTATCTGGAGTATCTGTGATTTCCAGGATTCTCCAGTGAGACCAATACTGTTGGAATCCCACTCGAGGTATAGTACACACAGATCCATGGGGGCTGTGGTTGGCCTAGGAGTGTAATTGCTGTGTGCAGTGCCAGGGGTGGGTGGAATGCAACCTGGACTCAAACTGGCTTCAGATGGACATTAGAACAAACACTTAGTTCTATACTAGAAGGGAACAGTGACAGGAATTTTCACATCCCTTATCTAATATAAGTCTTTTTGGTGGTAATTATCAATATTGCCATTTAACAACTGAAGAAACTGAGATTTGGAGTCAAAATGGCAAAACCTGAGTTGAAACCCAAAATGTCAGAGGCCTAGTCATCAGATGCCATTTTTCTATCACCTGTGGAAAAATTATTATGTCTAGTGCACAAATGGAAATCTTCCCTATTCAGTCGTATTAATCATGTTGCTAATGTGTACAGTGCCTAACAACACTGGGATCACGAATACTCAGCGTAGGTCTAATAATGTCAAGCTGACTTTTCATAGGGTTGATTGGTTTCAGTGACCTCCTTTTAGCTACTGTTCCTAATGTGAGTTTTGTTTTTTGTTCAGTCTTCCACCGTAAGTTTAACAGGTGAGAGAAGTGGATTTTTAAGAGGCTTCCTGCTGGCATTCACTGGACACAGCATGCGAAATAACCTTTAAGACATAGGCATGGCTGTCAGAAGGGTTATATCCAAATAGCTAAAGATTGTTGCATGAAGGGGTGATCATCCTGACCCAGCACTCTGAGCTGATAGGTGGTCTGTGGCTTGGCAGACTCTGGGGATTCTCTACTTTCCCTGTGAGTTGTCTAGTGAGTTGTCTAGTGGCCGAGACAATGCCAAATCCAACTTTTAGGCTCCCAGGAGGTACTCAGGATTTTATTTAGGTTGTGTAATTGAATTTTTAATTGTTAATGAAATTTTACGTATTTACGATGTATGCCATGCTGCCTTGTTGTACATTTACTTAGTGAAATGGTTATTATTGTCAAGCAAATTAATATACACATTGCTTCATTCAGTTACTTTTTGTGGTGTGAGAACACGTGAAATGTGCTGTCATAGCAGATTTCCAGCATACAGCACAGTATTATTAACTGGAGTTTTCATGCTGTACCTTTGATCTCTAGATGTATTTATCCTACATAACTGCAACTTTGTACCCTTCAACCAATATCTTCCCATTTCTCCTTTGAAACTATTAATGGAACCTTTGTTTCTTTAAAAAAATTGAGATATAAGTCACATCCTGTAAAATTCACCCTTTTGAGTAAGTGTCTAATTCAATGGTGTTTATTATGTTCACAAAGCTAGGCCCTAGGAGCTGTGTATCCTACACATCATAGGTGAGTTGGCCCTGCTCTTGTGAATATCATGGCTATGGTTAGTGATATGGATGGACTAGGGCATTAGGAAGGTTGAGAACCACTGCTCTAAGGGGACTTTTAAGGGAATAATGGGAGACAGGCTTCTTTCCAGTCAGGCTCTAAGTTTGGCACTTATATTTCTAGAAGCTATGAAATTAACATTTCTTGGGACAGCAGGATAGGAGCATTAAATTACAGCTGGAGCTGTACCAGGAAAGTCGCGTTTATCAGGATAACCTCCTCCTTTAGTTTATCTCAGATGCTGCAGTTTGCATCCCAGGGGAGTGAAAGCAATTCTGCTTTCCCTGGAGCCTGGTTGTAATCTCTGAGAGGCAGTAGGAACTGGCAGCTGTCCAGCTGATGCCTCCCATCTCCCGATGTGGATGCTTGAGATGAAAGCATTTAACTCAATTTTTTTACCCTGATTTTTTACATTTCCTCTAGGAGGGGAAAAACTAACCCTGGGCATAGATCCTTGGCAATAGCTTCCCTGGCCAGGGTGGTTTGGGACTTTTTGACTGAAGATGGCTGAATAGTGACTGTATCAGTGCCACCAAAGATGGGATCATCAGCATCATCCTGAAGCTTGTTAGAAATACAACATTATAGGCTCCACTCAAACCAGCAACTCTGAGGGCGATGCCCAGCAAGCTGTGTGTTAACAAGCCCTCTAGGAGATTCTTTTGCACACTAAAATTTGAAATGCACTGGGAAGATCCCTTGTCAGGCGAGGCTCATAGTGCTAATGAGATGGCTCTGAATGCTAGGACAAACTCAATAAAAACAAATAAGTAGATCAACTCAAACTTCTCAAGCTTATCTGTACATAGCCACAAATATACATTGAATCGTCTTCATCCTCATATAGTCTTAAAATGAATTTGACTTACCTTTTTCTGCCTACATCTGGGTTTGTTTTGTTTTGTTTTTTGGTTTTTTTTTTTTTGCAGTTATTGGCCAGGGCTGGGTTTGAACCCACCACGTCCAGCATATGGGGCCAGCGCCCTACCCCTTTGAGCCAAAACCACACATGTGTTGTTTCATCATTTGGTAATATCCTTTCTTTAAGAAGTTCTTTATTGTTAATTTCATCATAAACAGATTAAGAGAAGAAAATAGTAAGGAGGAAGTGCAGGGAAGGAAAATTGCATTTTTTTTTTTTTTAACTCCTGCTTTTCTGTGAGCCTGTTGACCTAGCATTAAATCTCTAATTTGAAGATAAGTCTCATTAAAGATGTCCCATTTCAGGGGTAGGATTTTCCGACAACTGAATTTAGGAGTCTAAGATTCCTAACCATGCTACTATTTAAAACTTTGGTCCAGATTTCCATTGTCAAGTAAAAATCAAATCCAGGTTTAGGTAAGGAGAGATTTTACTCAAAAGGATTATTGTGATAGAGTCAAAGGATTATTGCAATAGGGAGAAGGGTTCAGCCACAAGTTCTGCAAGCATCTCAAAGGTCAGGCAGAAAGGAATTTTCTTTTATAAGGGCGGGTAAACAAGGCTAGAAAGAACCAAATATAGGGAGCAGGATGAGCAGGAAATGCCTTTCCTTGAGGGAAATTTGATTCTCATGAGGCTTATTCGTGGTGGTGGTTCAGCATTTCAATGCTGTTAGCAGGCATTTTGTTTGAGTTGATCAGTGAGTACAGTTTGGTTAATCCTTAATGGCAATAAATGGAAATTTGGAGAGTCTGTATCTGGCCTTGTCTTGACTTAGGTAAACAAGGAGGTTATTTATGAGTCTTCTCAAAGTCATATGGTTAAAAAGAGTGCTTTTTTGTAGAAAGCTCTTCTACTGAAGATAAAAGGATAGAGGGATTTCTTGACTTGTGCAGTAGACATTGTTTTTTTAGTATATATCACTGAAACAATAAAGCAATTCTCTTTAATTACCAAATGCTAGTTGACTTCAATTTGGTTAACTTATGTTTTGTAATTAAAGAGAATTTGCTTTAGTAGCTAAACACTAAACTTCTCTTTTAGGGGAAGAAGTAGTAACCAAATGTGTTGTTAAACACATGCAAATATATAACAATTTAAAATAAAATACTTTGGAAGTAGAATTGGGTGAACTATTTAAAGCTGGATGTAAGAGTTGCAACTGAAAAAGATACTACATATTTGTTCCATGTCAGTAAATCTTGGGTGTACAGTGTGTCACACTGGTAAGCAAAGAAGTGCTGGGGAGTCATGAATTACACAGTAATGAGCGAGCAATGTGGCTAAGGGAGTGTTCACAGGTTGTCCTATTAGTACCTCCTAAAAATAATCATGCTTAAATTGCTTTTTTTTTTTTATGTGGAAAGCTTAATTAAAACAAAGCAACTAAGGGCAGGGGAATCTGTATGTAGCAGTTAGAGAGGAAAAACGGTTAATTTCCTTAATACCACATTTTTTAGTACTGTACTCCATTGTGACCATCAGCTGATGATAACTTCTTTAATATGATACACATCTTTTCTAATCTCATCCTAGGATCTTTCCATACTGTCCTATAGTTTTGCACTGATATTCTGTAACACTGTGTCCTTTACAACAGTCATAAATTGATTACAGGAACTGTAAATTTCTGACTGGAAATGTGTTCCTGATCTTGCTGGTGTCCTTGGGGGCTTTTTAGCAGAGTAGGAAAATCTCATCACTAGGGATGAGTCTAACCCCCTTGCTAAAAAATAATGACAGTAATAACAGGAATAGTTGGCTTAGTCTATTCAGGCCATTATAATAAAATACCATAAACTGAGTGTGTTATAAACAACAAGCATTTATTTCTCACAGGCTGAAAAGTCCACGATCAAGGTGCCAGCACATTCAGTATTTGGTGAGGCCCACTTCCTACAGATGGTGCCTTGTTGTTGTGTTTTCACATGGTGTATGGGGTGAATGAGCTGCCTTGGGCTTCTCTTACAAAGGCCCAGTCATGAGGACAAATTCCAGTCATGGGGGCTCCACCTTCATGACCTAACCACTCTCCAGAAGTCCCTACATAAAATACCATCACCTTGGGGGTTAGAATTTCAACATATGAGTTTTGGGGACACACATAAATTCAGACCACAGTAATAGGAAGCTATTAAGAATTGGCCAGGCATGGTCTTAGGCAGTTCATCAACTTTATCTCATTTAAACCTCACAACTTACTGAATGGGTATCATTTTACTCCATGAAGAAGAGAATTGAATTTCCAAAAAGTTAGATTCAGTCTGTTCACTGCAGCACAAGAAGCTTCTAAAAAGTATGGCAGAAAAACTAGTCTCCTTTTGAGCCCAGATTTCTGAAGGACAAGTAAGGGACTATGGAGGAATCAGAGGTGGAGCTGGTCTTTCCAGCTTCTCTTAGCTATAAGCACCAAAGACTTTGGATTTTAGGCTTATCTTTGCCAAGTTCTAGAATCAATTCTGACTTGGGCAGGCAGTCAGTCAGAACACCCTTTGGAAGATAAGCCCTATGTTTCATGTTGCCTGCTATATGCTTGACCTCTGATATATCCACCGAGACAGAGCTGTCCCCAAGCCTTCCCAGCTCTCCAGGTAGCTGGAACTTGGTGCTCTATTCTACTCGTTCTCCTTACTAGCACTCCATTTTCCCCACTGGGATTAGATGAGGCTCTAACTTTGTTTCTAAAAAGTGATACATAATAAATTTAATTAAAGATGTATGTGATTTGGAAAGGGGAGAACTTCTTTAGAGGACATAAGCTACCCCAATATAATAAAGTCAGACCTAGCAAACACTGGCTATAGTAATAAGAGGAGCCTACTTCGATGTCAGTGTAGAGTCGGGTTAACTCTTAGTTGAGATTCAGGATGCTCCAAGCCCATGATTAGTGTATGCACTTTTTAAATTAGCCTCTAGTACAACCTAACACTTCATTGCTTGTGGAGAATTCTTTTATCAATATGTTCTCTTGGCATAGAAAACTCTTTGAAACATTCTTCTGTACTCATTTTAAATAGCATCTTTGTTCTTTCTCTTTTTCATCCTTGGCCTTTCCCAGAAAATAGACAGTTTCAAGAGTATTACAATTTGTTTTTAGTTAAAGTTAGAATTGAGATAGCGTGTCATGGATGGAGGTGGGCTGATTACTAACATATGTTCTAGGATGTGGTCTGCAGGTTTAAAGATACAGACATTAGAATAATGTGGTGTCCAGAGTCAATCAGCCTTAAACACACATAGCCTTACTATATTCACAAGAGGCTGGCTTATAATCATAATAACAACTTTTTTTTTATACTGAGAAATCCGATTTTCAAAAGACTAGAGTACTTTTATCTGAATAGCATATTTTCTTCTTTATAGGAAAGTCATGAAAAATAGGCAAACTAGGTAAGCTAAATGGTTAGTGTCACCATCCCTCCCCCTGTAGATTCCTTGAAAATCAACAACTTCCTGGGTATAACTTGTTAAAAGATAACTTTTATCAAAAGGTAAAATCATGACCCTCATACAAGTATAAAATAAACATGTGAAGCAAAATGTTTTACATAATTTGTTAATCAAGGATCCAGCAAGATGTTACAACTAGTTCAAAGTAGAACTAATGAACCACAGATTTATATGGAGTAAATAAATGTTGAAATAAGCACAAAACTGGATTTCCCCCCAGAGGTGTGCTTGAGAGAGTCAACTGAACTACTATACAGACTTTATTTGCACGCCTATAAGCAAAAAAATTATTTTACACTGCTATCAGTTACTATATCTTATAGAGTTGCATGTGTAAAATAGCTCCAAGAAAATAAAAAAGCTAGACTCAGATAACTCTGAAGGTTGTGCTCTGAATGATACATAGTTTTTCCATTGGAAATACTAAGTTACCTTTTTTGCTGATTCCAAATGTTCTTACAAACTGACTTCTTTTTATAATCGATAGTCATTATTTTGAAAGTCATTTGTAGAAATGATTTCTTCCCTCTCTTCTCTTTCACTGGCCTAAAACTAAGTTTTCTCAATATCTTTCTCAGTATCTTTTATAATTAATATTTAAAACAATCCTCAATCAGTCTTTTGTTCACTTAAATTTTATTGAGCACTTGATATTAATACATTGGTTCCCAAATGTTTCATCAGAATTGCCTAGGTAGATTTTTAGAAATGTAGACTCCTAGGCCCATTTCTGGATTTTCTGATTCAGGTTCTTGAGGGTTGGCACCTTAGAACACATTCTTTAATAAGAACAATTTTAGGAGTCTGTAAATATACTCCAGGTGAGAAACAGAGACCGGTCATCCAAAAACCACCAGGGTGGCAAAATATTAGACAGGAGAGCCTTAGTGGTGATTATTAGTTTGTAAATGAGTAAGACATGGTCTCCTGTGTGTGCCAAAGCAGCTCTCACTTGGAGGCAGGAAAGAAAAGATGAGGTTTTCTGCCTCACAGGGTCTATGTCATGCGATAGAGTCATACATATTAAGCATGTTTGGGGGGGAAGCTGCACAGATTCATGAGGGGAGTCGAGTGCATGCACATAGGTAAACATGTGATATGTGTGTATATCACTTTGGGGCAGGATTTTTGGTTTAAAATTAGATGGAATTTGGCTCTTCACATCAAAAGATGAACTGTAGGACTTAAAGACACTTTGTGGGCAGTCTCTATAAGTGGGCAGGAACTGACTTAAAGTCTGCAGTTGCTTGTCAGAAAAGAATGTAAGGCCTGTCCTCTGCCCAGTCAGAGTTGTAGTGGTCTGGGTTATAAATGGAGTTAGGAGGAGTTTAACAATTTGCCTGATAGATCCTATTCTTAGGGAGTTTAGCATGAGTGGTTTTTCTCATACCCATAGGAATTTAGGAAGTTGCCAGCCAAACCTCCACCCTTGACCCTATAAGTAAGTTTTCTTTTCTTAACTTTAGGGTACATCTTAATTGATAAAAGGGCATATATTTTGGTCTCTCAGATCACAGGCCTGAGGGAGTAAATGTCACACTTGATGGAGGGGCTTGGTTAGAGGTGGTAAAAGTGTTGGGATCTAGTGACAAATTAAATATTATATTGGATGCTGGGGGAAGAGAAGGAGTTTTCATGGATTGAGGATGATGTCCAATTATTGAACATGTCAAAAGACAAAATCACAACCAATTTAAAGATCTTAGTTGCCTTTAATTTGCAACTCTAGAATCATGCAATACCTCATTCTATACCATAGAAGGAATGTTCTGATGAGCTCAGCAGAAGAGGTTGGCTTTATAGGCAAAAGGGGCTGAGAAAAGCACGAACAGAATAAAAAGAGCACTAGTCATTTCAAAGTTACTTTCCTGTAGCGGTTAAAGCAGAGGGCACTTCCTTATCATGCCAGCTAGAAACTGGCTTATTTGGGGATTTGGCTATTATTTCTATCTTGATTTCTTGGAAGGTCAGATAAGGGATTTAGTTTTAGCTTGATGATATAGAACTTCAGCCTGAGTGACTCCATTCTGGTTTGGTCTGTTGGACCTAGTGCAGAAGTTCAGTCCAAACCAATGGTCTCATATAAATTTTATTTAACAAGTAAATTATTGGATGGTGATAAGGCCTATTATCTTCTGTAAAATATTTATATCATCAAGATACTCACATTACATTAATACTCACATGCTTTTAGTATAGGTTTTCCCTCCATCAATAACTCGAAATTAATTCCAATGTTCACCATCACTTTAGAAAGACACCTTTTTTTTGTAGTATATTGACAATATAGAGGATCACATTTATTTTATAGAAAAAACTGACATGCAAATTTAGGACATTTGGTGGTTATATTCGGACTCCTTTAAGTTTCACTAAACAAATATTTGAAAAAATTATAATACAAAAGAAAAGCCTGCAAGAAAAACAAGTCACAATGATTTTGTCCTGAAATCTTAACATTCAAGCTCAAACTATTTATTATCATAGTTTTAATATCTTAAAACTATTTCCATAAGGGAAGTAGACATGCCTTGTTTCCAGCCCAACCACTTTCTAGAAAGGATATAAGCGCTTTTAATTATCATATGCTCTATCTCATAGGGGGGAAACATCACCTCAGCGAACAGTTATCAATGATGCCAATGACAGCTTTATTGGAAGTTCAAGTATCTCAAATGATGGGACATCACTAGATGAACCCAAGAAACTTTTCTCTGTCAGTGTTGAAAAGGGACAGCATACACAGCAAGTGGCAGGTGTCAGCCTTTCCTGCAGCTGGGGTATGCAACCCAGAACAGGCCCAGAATATCATAGCACTGATTATTACAGGGTTGAGGAATAATAAATTCATAGCGAGCTGCTTTCTTGTGCAGCAGTTAGGATTTCCTGTGCCTCCTCCTTCCAGCTTTCCTTTCTAGCTCACACATGTGTTGCCAGGTACCATTTGGATTTTAAAGGCTGAAAAATATGTCAAGTTCTTTCTCACCTGGGGTTGATCACTTGCCAGCTGCTTCCTTCTTCTGAGTGTTATCATATTCAGTCTGTCATTGGGAAGGCCATGCATCGCTGCCAAAGGGGACCGGAGAAGCAGCCTGAAATTCAGATATGCTGATTCATGTTGGGGGCTAATGTGTTAAAATGGTTGTCACTTACCTCAGTTTCCTGATACAATATTCTAGATGTTCTTTGGCTCAAAGTATGGATAAGAATTTTGACTTCCACATAAATCTTCCACATTGAAGATTTAAATCTCCTACAATACAAAGGTGTGTGTGCCATATCTGTTTATGGGTTTATTTTGTCTTTATTTTCTATTCTAATCCTATAATTTACTGTATATAAAACTCTTCCTTGTACATACCATTCACTCAGCACTTGTTGTGCATAGTGATCAGGGCATTCATCAGTGTATTGGATTTAACTGTATGTATATGTCTGTTACCTCCACAGAAGCAACCTGGTTTTATTCATTTTTATATCCTTACTACCTCACACGGTGCTCAGTACATATTTGAGTTAAATTGAATTTATTTCCTACTGCCTTAAGGGATGATTCCAAACTCCTTAGCCTGGTAATCAAAGCATTTTTTAACTCCTCGCCTTATTTTCCTTTGATTACCTACGTATAACCAGTATGTTAAACAAGAAGGACCTAGGGGATATAATCATAAAGCAATTTTAGTTTTGTTTCCTTTATTCTTTAAGCCTGTTCTATGAAGTTATTTTTTTTTCTTTTGTCCTTGGAGTTTTCTAGCTCCTCTTTGATAGTAAAAATTCCTATAGCCAGTTCAGGTTGAAGAATACAAGCTCAATTCACTAATTAAGATGTTTGGTGCCATATTATGAAGCATTGAACTTGGACCTAGTGCAGGCAGGAAGTCTGGAGCCAGAGAATGGTGCTTGATTGGCTGTTCCTACCCCTCTCAGGTTGCTAAACATGGTTTCTGATTCCTACAGAATACAAATAAAGAGGAAAGGAGTCAAGAAAATTCTTCCTTGTCTGTACTGCCAGAGTGGTCTAGCCTTGGTGTACTTAGTTGATAGGGATGGAAAGTTGATAAATATTATCTATCCTTGTAGGCTATTTGGTTCTTTCTCATCTCTTAGGAATCTGGAAATGCCTCCAGCTTCTCACTGCCAAGATATGTTTGCCCCTTTTAGTTGTCTCTTTTGTAGGATTGAAGCAATGCTGTGACAGCTCATGCTCATGTGTAGCTGACATTTGGTCTCTGAGAAACACCTCTGCATTATCCTTTGTGACAAAGAGTTCAGATCCACCCCCAGTAAGCCCCTTAATTATATAGCACCTTCAAAGAAATTAGCCAGTCCAACTGCCATCCTTCAGATTTTGAGTGTGAATCAAACATCAAACTGTAGAGGATTAGAGTATTCCATTTGATGATCTATTTTTCAGGAGTCTCTCCATATTCCACTCCTGTTCAGCCTGGTCCAATCAGGAGAAAGAAACCACACCAGCAACTTGAATAGAGTTTTAATGTAAAATAATGAAATTAAAGAATTATTAAATAAAAAGTTCTCAACTACTAAAAAGATAAAATGATAATTCTAGGACATATCAGAGGTTGTTATTCTAAAGGCTACTGAGGTTGAGAGACCAAATAAAGAGGTTGGAATTGTTCAAACTTCTGAAACTAAGAGAAGAATCCTCATAAAAAGCTGGTGTGTAAGTCCAATCCTGTTGCTATGAAAGGTACCATAGACTAGGTAATTTATTATGATTGAAATGTACTTCTCACAATTCTAGAGGCTGAGAAGTCCAAGATCAAGCACCAATAGATTCAGTGTCTGGTGAGATCTTTCTCTCTGCTTCATAGATGGTGACTCTCCATGCATCCTCACATGGCAGAAGGGACAAATGCTATGTCCTTACAGAGAAGAAGAGCAAAAAGGGGATTAGGGTACTCTTTGAAGTTATGTTTCTTTTCATGAGGGCAGAATGCTTGACTTAATCAATTCTCCAAAAGGTACCACTTCTTAATACTGTGGGGCCAATGCCCCTCACTCCTGAAGATTCACTGAAAATCACTGACATAAGAAAAATTAACAGGAGAAAGGGAATAGAAATTTATTTAATTTACATATAGAACAGTCTTCAGAATAAAGACCAAAAGATACAGGGAAAATTGTTCACTTTTATGCTTAGGTTCAATAGAGTATAAACAACCATGTAGAAATATGATTGGACAAAAAGAGTATGACCCAATGCTACAGACTGAGTGGGGAAACCCAGAAAGGCTTGTCTGTCTAGATTCTTCTTGGCCCCTTTGAGAATCATCTTTCCTTCTGGGTGTAGGGCAGGGACCTCTCTAGAATGGGGGTTTTATCATCCACAGCCAAGCAAGGTAGGTCAGAGAATTCTTTTCATGGCCACTTTTTACACAGAATAATTTTAGGTTTTATGGATGGCTTTAAGGAAAGAGGGTTCTGGTTTTTATGTGTCTTGTGTAAAAGGGAGTCAGGGGAGAAGGCAACTGAGAGACAGGAGGAAAGGAAAAGGTCAGAGAAAAACTTATGCTTCTGAGGCCTTCATTTGTGGTACTGCTTTCTGAGACCTAATAATACTATCACATTGGGTATTAGGTTCGAACATGAATTTTAGAGGAACACATATATTCACACCATAGCTGCTGGTGTCTCTGGGTCCCACACTTGTAAAGAGGGACACTGTTCAGCCACGGGAACAAACTCCTGCTCCTACAGAGGTGCCAGGCACAGGAAGTACATGCTGACAGCCTGCCCTCAGGAGAACAAAGCTGGAAGGAGCAAGCTTTGTCTTCCTTCTCCAGACTTTGTTTCCCCCTAGTGCCTCCTATTAAAAGAACCTCTGAGGGATCAGTTGACAAACAGAATGCAGTCCCCAGAATCTCAGCTCCAGCATCACAGGGCATAATCTGTAAGGGTTGGTTTATTAGCTAAGTAACAATAATTTACCTGGCATAGCTTCTCTTCAGGTGGGGCTGGATTCACAGCACAATCTCTTCAACAGTCTGTTCAATTTTGAATATGATCTCTATTGTCTCTTGTTACCCAGTTATATACCTAAAATACCTCCAGCTAGCATAGTTTCATTATCTCTCTCACTAACCTCTCCTCCCACCAGCACTAATAAGCAGAGTTTGTACCATTGCTCTTTCTTGCAGTACCTTTCTCATTTTCATTTATGTAATTTCTTTTAGTACCCACCCTGGGGTAAGCAAGTGAGATAATACAAAGGAAACAGGTGTCAACTTAGACTCACATGGATCAGATCCTAATAATTTCAAAGATACAAATCATGTGAAGCACAGGTGATGCATGGAAAGGGCTTGAGGAACTCACGTGTCCTCATGCCTTTTCATGAAACAGGGTGTACCTCATGTAGGGTGCAGTCTGTTTCAGATTTAACATGAACCTCCAAATGATGTCTGCTGCTACATTAATTGCACTGTAGGGAACTGTCTTGGACATGAAACATTTCCATCTTATACTTAGTTGTATGGTTTAGATGACATTTCCATGTCCTATAAATCAGTAGATTTCAGGATTGTTTGTATAAGCAATCCTGAACAGACCAGGTACCTCCTGCTAAAATAGTTCTGTACATAGGGAATCTCTCACCAGCCATTAGTTTATTTGCCAGGAGATCTGTCATTAGAATATTTTCACAGAGATTTATCCAGATAACCTTTTAGCATGTATGAAAGACAGTGATTGCTGGCTCATTAGTCAACTTTTTTCTTTCCAGCAAATGAGATGGAACTGACAAGAATTAATGCTTAAATATTTTGATTGAAGACAAGTAGACCAAGAGTAGAGATGCATGGGAAGGTTCCTTTGTGCTGGATCTAAAAGGTGTTTTCCTTTAAAAGACAGGGAAAGACTCGGTCAAAAGTGATATAAGCCTAAGGCAAGGAACAGGAGCAAATCTGGGAACTCTCAACAGGAGTAAATGGACAGATTATAGGGGAGGCTTGGGGTTAAGGGATGATAGGCAGAGTGAGCATCAAACTCAGAGACTCATTATGTAAATGAAAAAAGTCCCTAGGGATCATGTAATTCAACCCTCTATTTTAAAAGATGAATAAACTCAGCATTGATTTGCTTCTAAGTTGCTCCAAGTTGTTAGGTATGCTACAAAAGATTTCCTAGGAGATGTTTCTAAAATTTAGCTGATGGGGGAAGTATTTTAAAGATACTGGGCAAAATCCTGGGCTCCCTAGACAGGTGCCTACTTGGATCAAAATCTGCATGTGAGACTGGGAGTCATTTTTAAGATGTTCACCAAGAATGTTCTAATGATTTTTATGGATTTGACACCACTTAACCTGTACTACAGATTAAACTCAGTAGGATTTCCCACATTGTCCTGTTTGTGAACAGCAACACCCAGTCTGCAAGCCTCTGGACCTTCAGAGTGCTACCATCCTGTGAAATGTATGGTCTGTACCTAAGTAGTTATTTATCTACTTATGATTATGTCCTGTGCCAATTCTCTATTACTGTTATGATAAATTGTCATGAATTTCATGGTTTAAACAACACAAGTTTATTTTTTTACAGTTCTGGAGGTCAGAGGTCTGAAATGGTTCACACTAGGTTAAAATCAAGGTGTTGTCCTGGCTCCATTCCTTTTGGGAGGCTCTAGGAGAGAATTCATTTCCTTGCCTTGGGCTTCCTTCCTCCATCTTGAAAGTCAGCACCATCTTACACTTTCATCTCCTCTATTCTCTTCTTCCTCCCTATTCCACTTTTGAGGACTGTTGTGATTATATTGGGCCCACTTGAAAAACAGCCTTTTCTCTATATTGTAAGGTCAGCTGACTTGCAAAATCAATTCATCTGCCACCTTGCTTTGTAATGTAGCATATTCATAGATTCTGGGGGTTAAGATGTGGCCATCTTTGGGGGATCATTGTTCTGTTTACCACATGTCTCATTTCCCAAATTAGATTTTGAAGAGGACAGGACTACATGTTATTCTTTTAACTAGAAGAGTGCTTTGCTGAAGTAATCATTTGATAATTGTTGAATGGTTGGGTGAATTTGGGCTAAATGCTGAATGAAAATGTCTTTTATAGGGATTTGTTGGGCCCTGCCATGTGCCTGAGGCCTAGTGCAACTTCCTGAGCCTGACTAGAAGTTGATCCATCAAGCTACTTCCGCGTAGCAATGATTCAGCAAGGCCCAGTCTGAATCTTCCTCTACCTAGATACAGCCAATGTGGTACCATGCCACTGGCCCGACCCTGTCACACACCTCTTCCCCCGCCTTCTTTCCCCACCCCTTCTCCACAATAAAATAAATAAATAAATAAATAAATATTTTAAAAAATTAAAAAAAAAGAAAAGAAAATGGAACTATTCCTAGAAAAAAAAAAAAAAACTTTTGAAACAACCTAAACATTTAGAAATTTTAGATCTACAATAAAAAGGAAAGGTGGCCTGTAATTTTCTCTTTTAATAGTTTCGCGATTTGCTCTCATCATTATTATAGCCTCAAAAAATGGACTGTTTTGATTTTTAGTTTGATATATCATTTCCTCTTTACTCCTCGCCAGATATATTATTTGTAAATATTTTTTCCTCTTTTTTTTTTTGTAGTGACAGAGTCTCACTTTATTACCCTTGGTAGAGTGCCATGGCGTCACAACTCACAGCAACCTGCAGCTCTTGGATTTAGGCAATTCTCTTGCCTCAGCCTGCAGAGTAGCTGGGACTACAGGTGCCTGCCACAATGCCCAGCTATATTTTGTTGCAGTTTGTGTGGGACCACGTTTGAACTTGCCACCCTTGGTTTATGGGGCCAGCACCCTACCCACTGAGCCACAGGTGCTGCCAGATTGTTTCTTTTTTTGTACTGAAGATTTTCAGTTTGATGCAGTCTGACATCTATTTTTGCTCTCAGTGCCTATGCTTTTGGTATCATAGTCAAGAAAGTATTACTGAGGCCAGTGTCAAGAAGCATGTCCCCTCTTTTCTTCTAAGAGTCTTACAGTTTTCAGATTTTTAATTAAAATATTAATCCATTTGTGTTAATTTTTGTGTTTAGTAAAATATAAGGGTCTTATTTCTTCTTCTCTTTTTCCTCCTCTTCTTTTTTTTGTGGGGGGGGGGATGGGAATAGTTTTGTCAACACCATTTGTTGAAGAGCCTATCATCTTCCTGTTGCATATTCTTGGCACCTGACTTGAAGATCAGTAGACTGTGTATACATGGCTTTATTCTAGAGTTTCCGTTCTATCTTATATGTCTATTTTTATGCCAGTACCATGCTGGAATTGATCTTTAGGATGGAAGGATGGTTCAATGTACATAAATTAATCAGTTTGATACACCACAATAAGAGGTGAAAAAAATTACATGAATTTCCTCATAAGTTCAGAAAAAGCATTTGAAAAAATTTTATAGCCTTTCATGATAAAAACTGTCAACAAATTAGCTTTGGAAGAAAATAAAATAAACTTTCATTGCTTCATGCTTGAGACTAAAAACTCCCAAGACTCCTTAAGAACATTGTGCAAAGTCAACCTACAGTTATTAGTTGCATTTCTATACACCAATAATATACTATACAAATAAGAAAATTAAGAAAGGAATGCCATTTACAAATAGCACCAACAAAAAGATACCCCTTGGAGCTAAGGAGGTGAAGGACTCATTAGCCAAAAACTACAAAATATGAAGAAATTAAATCACATACAAATCAATGGAAAAATATGCTCTGTTTATGTATTAGAAGAATTATTACTGTAAAAGTGTCTGTACAACCCAAAGCCATCTACATATTCAATGCTGCAGAACAGTGCAATGCCTATCAAAAAAGATATTTCTTACATAAATTGAAAAAAATTCTAAAATTCATATAAAATCACAAAAGATCCCCAGTAGAGTAATTTTTGAGGAAGAATAATGAAGCTTGAGAAATCATACTTTCTGACTTCAACATATATTATGAAGCTACAGTAATGCATTCACCTTTTCAAAATAATTTTTCAGAAATGTATTTACTTGTTGTTCACCATACCTTTTGTTTTTATTGATGGTCTTCATTGCTTTTTTTTCTGTTTTCTATTTTTATTTCATTAATGTATGCTATGTTTATTATTTTATTTCCTCTACTTGTAGGGTTTAGTCTGTTTTTTATTTTTTATTTCACTTTGAGTGCTTGAGTTATATGTTTCACTCATCAACTTTCAGTAGTATCTTCTATGCATTGAAAACTGTCAATTTCCCTTGAAAGTACTCAAGCTTAAATATATAGTGTCATCATTGTTTTTCAGAGCAAAGTACATTCTCTAAATTTTGTTGTTCTCAAGATTTTTTCTTTGACTTCAGAATTATTTATAAGTATATTTTTAAGGATTCAAATACATCAAAGTTTGCTTATATTTTTACTGTTAATTTCAATTTTTGTTAAATGGTAGTCAGAAACTACAGTTTGTTATTTTCTTTTACACAGTTATCTTTTAAAACAAGTACAAATAAGAATAAATGTCCTTTACAGTTACCTTCATTTTTAACACTTTCAACACTTTTCATTTCTTCATGTGGATCTAAATTTCTATCCGTTTTCTTCCTTTTGCCTGATAAATTTATTGATTTCTTATTGTATAATAAATTCTTTTTAGTTTTGGTTGTCTAAAAAATATGTCCTTATTTGATTCATTTTCAATCTTTATATTTGAATGTTATTTGTGGGGAACTCTGGGTTGGTGTTTATTTCTTTTACAACATGGTAATGTTGCTACATTGTCATCTTGTTTCCTCCATACATTTTGATGAGATGTTCACTGTAAATCTCATCTTCATTCCTTTATGTGTAATTCTGCCCTTCTCCAGCTGCCTACAAGATTTTCTTCCATATTTTCTTTCCATATTCAGTTTTAAATAATTTGGCTATGTGTTGACTTGAGTTTTGCTTCATACTTATTGTGCTATGTATTTTTTGAGATTTTTTGGACCTACAGTTTGCTGTCTGTCACTTATTTTGGAAATTCTTATCCTTCGTTTCTTCACATATTTCTTTTGCCACCTTCTCTCTCTTTGCTTTCTGGGTTACCAATTATACATACTCCAATGATAACTCTGGTGGCCATTCCATAAAAAGAATTCCAAAATTGCTTTGAAAGGTGGACTAGGCATTGGCATCAGTGCATAGCTTTTCAAGGGGAATACAGCTAAGGTGACAATAGTGATACTTAGCAGTGAGGTATGCAGCATTAACAGTGTGAACTCATACACAGCATCACACCATATCTGTTGGGCTGACCAATTTTTAGTTTTTACTTGTTTGCATATTTATCTATGTCTTTGGGGACCATTACTTGTAGAATAATAAAGTAGATCCAGAGAGGAAGCTATTGTAAGAGATTACTTAATTATTGCTCTTTTCTCAGAAATAATTCTTTGAACTATGGCCTCCAGCCTTGAAATGATTTCAAATGATTTCCACTTTCTGTCTCCTGTAGTGCTCTCGCACACTGAATAGTTAAATAGGACTGGTACATGTAAGTAATAGAATATTGCAAAAAAGACAGTGAGGCAAAGGTTTTGCATCTTCTGTTTTGTTGTCTTGGATAATTTGGCTTTAGAGGAATCCAAATCACATGAGGAAAACCAAGCTACCTTATGGAGAGAACCCCATGGCAAGAGATTGAAGTCTTCTACCAACAAGTAAGAAACTAAGGCCTCCTGTCCCCAGCCATGTGAGCTAATTATTCAGGAAGAGAATTCTCCAACCCCAGTCAAGTCTCCCTGTGAGTGTGGTCCTGGTCAATAGTTTGCACTTCATGACAGATGTGTACCAAAACCATTCACTGTTTTAGAGTCCCTCAGAAACTATAAATGCTCATTGTTACCTTGATCTGCTAAATTTGTGGGTAATTAGTTATGCATAAACAGTTAACTAATGCAGACTTTATTTTGCTCTCAGGGGATGCATAATTCATGTTAGTGAACTCTCTTCCTTGCTTGCAGTAAAGTTGTATTTCTCTGAAGATTCGTCTTAATGGTTATGGGGAAGTTCTACGTTGTTATGAAGAGGGCATTGGACGTTTTCTCATTTAGTCCCTGTTGCCCACCTCTTTCTGGTAGCAGACAGGATTTAAGGAAGTCCTGTATGCATCCTGTGTTTTCTAGTTGTGACATTTTCAGCAATGAGTCATTTTCTGCTATGTCTTCCAAGTCTGGGGCCACTGATATTTATTCTGTGTGTTTAATACCACAACATTTTCAGATAGTATTTAATTAAGAGTAGAGTTATTTCCAGGCCCCCATTCTTCCACCAGTTTGAGAAGGTAAAATCCATGTGCTGTGTATATACACTGTTTCAGAGAAGTCCCCAGGAGAAGAGGGGGAGGATGGCTGCAATGCTTATGATTTAGTAGCCTAAGAACGAACTTTTCAAGATATGAGTTGCCTGAGAGACAATGAAAAGTCATGGGTTTGGCCCATTGGGTAGAAACAAAAAGGTAAGAGATGATTATTAACAAATATTGAGTTATTGAAGAAGGAGCCATGGGGGAAGTTGTAGAAATGAAGGATGGTAGGTTTGTTTTGTTTTGCTTTGAAATGTGCATGTGTTGGTGTATCTTCCTCAAGAGAGTGTATGCTTGTAGTTGGACTATAAGGACACTTCAGGATGTGTGATGTGTGGTCTTTCTCACCTGCAAGCCACATGTTATGTGGGTAGGTCCTCTTTGGCTTAGCAGTGCTAAAAGTCGCATAGCAGAGCAGAAAGTCTCAGAAGAGGCTGCACGCCTACCACCAATTCCTTTGCTGCTTATGACCCCAGCACGTGTGATAAGTCTCCAGAGGTTCATATTGGATCTATCCCTTCTGTGTGGACTTTATATACACACAGTTGCCAGCCCTCCTATCAACCATGTTGACTGATTATGAGTTTCCCCTTTTTGCACAACATGACTTGAAGAGATAAAGTGAGCCACATGGCAGGTAAGTGGTGGAACTAATATATAATCTCTAGTCTTTGATTCTGAAACCACAAATGTTCCACTATAAGATGTGACCCATAATTTAAGTTAACATTGATTTCTATTCTTCCATGCTGAAAAATTGAAGTAGCATAGATTTCCTGACAAAGTCAGAGCCAGGTTTCTTCTCCTTGAGGAAATTCAATCAGTACATATTGCTCTTGCTGTGAAATCTTCACAGATGAAAGCTCTTCTCTCACCCATAATTCTAACCCTGACAGATCATGCTGCCTGTCCCAGGCCAATGCTGGGCTGTGAATTGCTCTCTAAAGTTCATGCATGGTCACAGCCCTCGTCCATATCCAGAAGCACACTGCCTGTGCAGAAATTTGGCACAGTTGTGCTGTGTGTCCTGCAGATGGACTCATTAAATTAGCTCCTGCACTTTAGACCAGTGTGGTCATCAGATCAGCAGCATCAGCATCACCTGTGACCATGTTAGTTTTTTTTGGCTCTAACTACTACTAATCAGAAAATCTGGGGTTGAGAGACCCAGCAGATCTTAGTGTTAATACCCCTCCACATGAGTCTAAGACATGCTCCAGTTGGAGAACTATTGGCTTCGAGTATATTTATAATAGCATGTGGGGATTCAAAAGGGACAAAAAAGAAGTGTAGTTGGTTATGTTCAGTATTTTTCTATTAAAGAAACAAAATCATACACCAACATCCCATCCTTACATAAGGCATCATCCTTGCACACAACTCAATGCCACGTTGCTTTAATTATTCTTAAAATTAGAGTTACTCATCCAAAGAAAGGGAAATAAACTAACTAATAGGGATGGAATGATATTTAGCCTAATGTTGATTTCATGAAAAATGAGCAGTTTTGTATTAACATAAAATCATTTCATAATAGAAAACCACTGCCCAATCTTGTTTCAAAAATTGCAGGAAGGTGCTGAGAACTTGTTAGCAGTTGCCTTCTGGATCACAGACTTAGACACAAGTACAGGTGGTGTGAGTGAGTGTGGGTTTCTCCTTTTGAGCAGGTTCCTCGCCCCAAGAGACCAGCAGATTCCACACTAGCCCCCCTCTTTGGTCCATCAGCTTCCAGAGACAGGCAGCCTGTGGGACACTCACATGTTGCCCCATTTGGAAGAGCTGACAGGAGAGCAGCAGGCCTGGCTCTTGTCCCTTGGGCACTGACAGCTTTACAGCCCCTGAGGAGGGAGCCCCTGAAAGGAGGTGCCGTAAGAGAGTATCTATATGACAGGGAGGAAAGATGGATATTTTTATAGAGGAAGAAGTGCACTGAACAAGGGAAATTAGATGGAAAGACCATAAAGGTCTCAGGTTGGCAAAACCAATTAGTAGATGTTTACAAAAGATAACTCCTGAGGTCAGACAGAATTTGCTTTGATGTCCATACTCTTGAGTTTGAAAAATGGATTAGCATCCTTCACACCGTGGTGCAATGGGAAGAGACCCAGATCCCTTCTGCTCCCTCATATAGCCAACTGTGCCCCCTTGGGCAGATGACTTAAGTTTTAGGCCTCCCTTTCCTCCTTATTAAAGGGGAGGTCTCTCCCTGTATGAGATCCCCCTACAGGGCCCTTCCAGCTCTGACATGCCAGGAAATCCTCTTTAAGTTCTGGAAATTTGGAGGGAATATTTCAGGGCTCTATACTTCATAATCTGGCTCCTTGGGATTTTCTGGGGAGTCCATGAATTTCATTTACCTAATTTGGAATGAAAGAGAGAGCCTACCAGCTCTTCTAGTTTATCTCAGTCACTTTGGAATAGGAATCATTTAAATTTAAATGAGGGCAAACTCCAGGAAATACCCAGGGGGAAGTTCCCAGCTGTCTGATGAGGGTTGTTTTAATGTGAACCATCGGTTCAAAAGCCAAAAACCAGAAGCTGGGGTATCAGGTCCAAATAGGCCGAGTAAAGCCATGGAATAGTTTTTTTCTGTTTTTTTTTTTTTTTTAAATTTGGAGTGTGCTCTCATGGCCACTGCTCTTGTTAAAATTACTGTAGAGAAAAGATCTCAGGACAGCCAAGGAATTGACGTCTCCTGTCCCTCCAGAACAAGGGAGACTCCAGGTAAACAGAGGAAAAGTAAATTTGCTCAAAGTCAGAAATGGAATTAGGGTCTGGCCCTGAGTCTACATAATGAGAGAGGAAGGGATTATGATTATTGCCATAGCATCTACTCATGAAAATGAGCACTTCCCTTGGATCGGATCCCTTGTGGGACCCAGCCAGTGACAGAACTAGTTTCAATTAATGCTGTCGACAATTGTGGAGGGATTGATAGTCTCAGTGCTGCTAAATGTTTAGTAACCAGCTCTCCACTGTAGATTTATATCAAGAAGCTCTGCTTTGTAGTTTTTGCCAATTTAAATGGTGTAAATACTACCTCATTGCCAATTTCAAGTCACCAACATGACATCACTGAATGCTAAGTTGAGCAAAGGTGTGCGCAGCTGGCTCTCACAGACAGGGCATCCATACACCCCTGGTTCTTATGCCCATATTAAATAGAAGACTCAGAGACTCCCAGAGAGTGATTGGGATGAGACACACAGGAAGTGGGTGTTGCCAGAGTTTTTTCCTTGGTAGTCCGACTACAAACTTGGAGTAGCAGTTTGATGGTTTGGGAAATGCCTACTGCAAACACCTCCACTCACTGACTATGAAGTCTAAGGCTGTGCCTTTTCAATTTGCCTTGCCAGGTTTCTACAGATTCTGGGTACACAACACAGAATTTGCTCTCTTCAGGACAGCCCAAATGTGCACTTCTAACAACTTCCTGAAAAGGCTGGTGCTGCTGCACCAGGAACCACACCTTGAGAACTGCCACTCTGGAAGTAACGTAAACCCTTTGTTTAACAGACTTTCTCCAGACCTCAGTCTACATAGATCCAGGGGCTAGATTCCAAATCCAACATCATCCTGCTACTTGTACCTGTATGAATCTGCAGCTAGGATCAGTCTTTGGAGATTAAGTCTTGCTAAGACTGAGAAGGCTTTGTACATGTTGCTGTGAAGAAGAAAAATATGCATTTGTTAATTAGCTCTAATTAGGCAGATTTCTTAGCTATGAAGTCTGTGCTAGGAGGTTCAAAGAAACTATAACTTTTTTTTCTTTCTTTTTTTTTAAAATTCTACCAACACAGGCGAACTGGAGACCAGACAGAGACAGAAAACCAGCCCAAAGAAAGTCATCAAAATTAGAATCAAAAATAAGTTAAACCTCGCACATTTTTTAAATCACTTAATCTAAGTAATTAGCCATATACATTAATAGTACCTTCCTTATAAGTCACACATTATGTTTTACCATGTGTAAAGTATATTTAATTATCAAAAGCTTGAAGCATAGTACTTACTATGTGCCAGACATTGTTTGAAGTGCTTTGCAGAAAATCTCATTTAATTCTCACAATAGCCTGTAAAGGAAGCTTCTTTTCCCCCACTGTCTAAGATGAAGCAGCTTCGGCACAGAGAAGCTAAGTAAATTGCTGAGATCACACAGTCAGGAGGAGCAGCCCAAGGATTCGAACGCCAGCAATGTTTCCAGCATCTGTGCTCTTAGCCACCAGTCCGCCATGCCTGTAATTGACTCTTGTCAATTATCAGGATGGGGGGGGGGGATTTAAAAAAGTGCTAATACCTGGACTATTCCAACAAATTAAATGAAAATCTGTGGTGACATAGCTCAGGCGTTGGCATGTTTGAAAACTGCTCTGGGAGGTTATGGCCAGGATTGAGCACAACTATGCTAAGATGTCAGATGTCCAGGCTGGTCTTTTTGTTGAAAGCTGCCGAGATAACAGCATCATGTAAAGCTGTGCTGTATGGCTCTGGGTGGGGCGCTGAGGAACGGTGGGTGCCTAGGCCCTTCTGCAGGGATTTTGCCCTAAGAAAGCCAGGCCCAAGAAAGAAGCAGGTGAAATTAAAGTAAGACGCTGAATTATCCAACTTGTGGCTCCTGGATACTGTTGCCAATGATGGCATTTATATCCTTACTTCTCCAGTGCTTTATTTGGTACTCATTCTTGCTTCATTTGGACAAAACTAATTTTTCAAAACACCCTGATTTTTTACCTTGGCGTTTCTAGTTTCTGACTGTGCCCTCTTTCCTAATCTCTGGCACCTTCTGTGTTACCCAGGCAAAGAGGGCTCAGTGTGTGACAGCAGATATCCAGGGAAACTTCTGACATCTGATGGTGAAACTAGCCGTCCTGCTCAAAATGTAGAAGGAACCGTGGCTGACACTGTCAGGAGGAGGTGGCCGGCCTCGGGGTTACATAGTTCCCTTAAACAGTGACTCCCATTTCCTTTAAGCATCCAATGACCTGGAAGAGTAACCACAGGCTTTAGTACCAATTACGTGAGATTAAACAGGAAATGATTACTAAGAATTAACTAGAAAAAGATAGTAATGTTAATGGTGCAGTATTGGCACAAATTAGTGCTCAACAGTTACTGGAGTGTTTTCTGCCTGGGTACTAGGAGCAGCAGCCTGTCATCAATGCAGCCTCCCAGCCCGGCTCTTACACATCTCACCTGGCTCTCCCAGCAACTTCTTTACAATCAGAGGAATTGAGCTGCTTGGAAGCTGAGGACTTGTCCTCAGCTTGTGACATGTGGAGAAACAGAGGCAAGATCTGAATCCCACCCTCACTAGAAACCAGGACTGCATATAATTTGCACAGCCTAATGCAAAATGAAAATGTGGGATTCCTCATTAAGAAAATTAAGATTTCAAAATGGCAACAGCAGAGCATTAAAACAAGCCCAGCATCCTTTTATGTGTGCACACGTCACAGGCCCCCAAGGTCAGCCCTGCTCCAATCCCTGGCTACTCAAAGTACAATTCAGAGTCAGCAGCTTCCTCTAGGAGCTAATTAGAAGTGCAGAATCTCAGGCTTCATTCCACCAAACTGGAGTCTGCATCCTACGAGATTCCCCAGGGGATTTTTTGTACATTAAACTTGTGGAGGTCCAGCTCAGAATCCCAAGTCCTTCCACCCTGGAGTTGCCTTCATCAGAGGAATTTTCAGAGCACTGGTTCTTGGTCTCACATTATCCCCATTGCCACCTTGGGATGAAAATGGTCAAGTCTTTACCCACATAGCTGCCCAGGTACCCACCTGGATGTACTACTGGAAAGTCCTCATCTCTCCTTTGTGAGTTCTTCTTTTGTCTGCACTGGCCAGTCCCACTGTAGATCATGGCTGCCCCCACCCTGGGAAGGCAAGTCTACCCCCTGGCAGATGCAGGTACATTAGCTACAGTGATGCTCTGGCTGGTGCAGATACCTGGCAAATTCCCCAAGTCGGGCTCCACTCAATTGCTTTTTGTTTCCGGCTCATATCCCAGGATGTTGCTCCCAAAGCATGACTCTGGGCCTGCAGGTCGCTGATCCAGCTTTGGCAAAGGGGCAAGGCTAGACCACCCATACAGATACCTTTCCTCAATGGGGCAGTGCTCTGCAGGCTCCTTGGAATGATTTTCCAGCAGTGGAATTATTTGGGAATATGAGATTTCATTGGTGAGACTCTGGTGACACAGACAAAGGGGTTTTGCAAATGTAATTAAGTCAAAGGTCTCAATATGGGGAGATGATCCTATCTGGTGAGCCCAGTGTAATCACAAGTGTTATAATAGGACGGGAGCAGGATGGTCGGAGTTAGAGGAGGTGATGTGGCGGCAGCGGTACCATCGGGTTGGCAGTCTCCAGCCATCGACTGCAGGTGGTCTTTGGAAGCTGGGAGAGGCCAGGGACTGAAGTCACAGCTTCAGCTTCCAGATGGAATGCAGACCTGCTGACCCATTTTAGATCTGACTATCAGAACTGTAAGAAGATAAATTTGTGTTGCTTTAAGCTACTGAGTTTGTGATAATTTGTTACAGCAACAATAAGAAACTGGTATAGTTCTATGTGCTTTTATCTGTTTTCTCCTGAAGCAACCAGCTCAGTGCTCCACAAGGTTTTGCAAAGGGTGGGTCTCAACAGGCTGCCACATCCCTTTACACCTATCCTCAGGTAAGACAGTGCTTAGTTCATGCCACAAGGAAAACAAGGGCTACTTGGATGATTGTTTCCTCTTAAAAATGTGCTTGACAGTAATGTGTGGCCCTATTCCTTGGCATATTAATAGAAAAGACTAGCATAATTTTGCAACTGCGTGTCATCAGTCATGAACTTACCCATGACAATTGCCATGTCTCTCTGTGCTGCCCATGAAGCCTGGGGTCTGAGGACCCGTGCAGTGAAGCAGCAACTCACATCTCCAAGTGTTGGGCTATCCATCCAGGGATGTCTGCCCAGTAGAACAAGAGGCCCTTCCCCCGTGTCTGCTCTGGCCCATTCCTGAGACTCCCAGGAGTGTCCAACCTTTTCTTTTTTCTGCCATACTTTGGAAGAAGAGTTGGACCACATATTAAATACACAAACACTAATGAAAGTTCATAAGCAAGATAAAAGGTCCATGCATTCTTTTTGTGATATCTGATGATCAAGCAAAATAAGCAGAAAAAGTCATCACAAAATCATCAGCATAAAGCCCAAGAGCCATGGGTTGGGTGTCCCTGCGCTACAGCCTGTGCTCAGTCCATGTGGATGGGCTCCCAAAGGCTGTGCTGTGTGTTCTAACTCCAGCGCCTGGTTTTCGGTGGTGGCTGGTGCTCATGCGCTGTGCAGGGGCAGACCTCTGTTGCTCTGGAGACCACACAAAGGCCCGATCATCATATCTTCCCTGCAAGAGCAATGGGGGATGCATCCCATTATACCTGGATTTAGTGAGTGGTGAATGAAACTATTACAGCATTTGACTTTAAATCTTGTTCCAAATGCAATAAATTATGCCTGGCACATGGGCAAGTTATTATAAAACAGCTGCTGAGGGAAGCTGTCGATGACACCTCTCCTCTTTGAGCACCACTGCCTCTCCAGTGGTCAGGTGTGGTAGTGACACTCCCCCGGGGCCCACAAAAACATCAGAACACAGAAGAGAGGCATTCCTTCCTAGCAGAAGGGTTCCCTAGCAGAAGAGTTCCCTTTCTAGAGCTCTGCTCTAGAAAACTGAATTGCAGTATCATTGAATGAAGTATCTGAAGTCTATGATAGGTTAACACATAGAGCTGTGTTAGAGCAAGCTCTGGTGACCATTGGTCACCTCTATATTCAAAAATACCCCTGCAAGGAGACAGCCCTTGCACAGGGACGTTTACAGCACAAAGCAGAGCCTTCTTGCAGCCCTCTAGAAAGTGAATCAGAACCCAGAATGCAGGGAGGGGCCCCGACAGAAGACAGGTTTGGGAGGGGATGAAGACAGAGTAGGGACCAGACAGAAAGGGAAAGGGACAAGCCCTGCATCTACTAAGCCCAAGTTGCCAGGAGCTCTGCCACTTCCTTTCTAAGGCCTTATCTGCTGAGGCAGGGAAAGTACCCTGGAAGAAGAGCGCTAGAGAGGCCCTGTTCCTGCAGGGCAGGCTATCAAAGCTTCAGGGACTGAGAAACTAAAGGAGGAGTGCCCAGCTCCTGAGAGTCTGGGAATGCAAGAGATTTCCATGGTCCTGGGGTGAGCATCCCCTTATCTTGGGGCCCTGCACGAAAATCTCATCACCACGTGAAACAGTGGGAAAACTAAACATTTGAAGAACACCAAGTTCGTGACATACTGGTGAAGGTGCTAGAAATTAGCCAACTTGAGGGAGTTGTTGTTCATACCTAAAAGTCTTTTTCTTCCTTTTTCTTTTTTTACAGATTTAATTTTTTTTTTTTTTTTTTTTTTTAACCTCATATTCTGACCAGCCACAGATACTTCCTAAATTCACTGGTATTCATTTTAGGGCTAAAAGGATAATGGCCAAGGTGGTAGGCCAAAGGAATTTCCCACTAAGAGTTCTATTTTCTAGGAGAAAACTCATTTATTTATTATAATAAGTTGTTTTTTTAATCAATTAACTAATTTTTTATTTCATATTAATATGAGGGTATAAATGATTAGGTTACATTGTTTGCAATTGTTAGGTAAAGTTTAAGTTCTAGTTCAGTCCCTCACCTGGGGGTGTGCTGTGTACCCCACCTTGTGCCCATTAGGTGAGAGCTTACCACTTCCCTTCCCTCCTTTCCCCCTCCATCCCCCTTAAATTTGTATTTTTACTCCTGTGGGCATATAGTTGTATATTTGTTTCGTATTAGAATTAAGTACCTTGAATATTTCTCCCCATTCTCATGATGCTTTCCTAAGAATGTTCTTCAACTCCATCTAGGCAAATACAAAAGAGGTGAGGTCTCCATCTCTTTTATGTCTGAAAGGTAATCCATGGTATACATGTACCACAGTTTAATAATCTATTCATGTGATGATGGGCACTTGGGCTGATTCCATGTTATGGCAATTGTGAATTGAGCTGTGCTAAACAATCCAGTGCAAATTTCATTATGCTAAAATGATTTTTTTTATTTTCTTCTGGGTAGATACCTAGTAATGGAATTGCAGGATCAAATAAAAGGTATATTTTTAGCTCTTTGAGGATTCTCCATGCTTCTTTCCATAGAAGCATGCAATCCCACCAGCAGTGTTCCCTTCTCTCCACATCCATCCCAACGTCTGCAGTTTTGGGACCTTGTGATGTGGGCCATTCTCACTGGGGTTAGGCGCTTTCTAGGAGTGGTTTTACACATCTCTGATGATTAGGGATGACAAGTATTCATGAGTTTTTGGCCATTTGTCTATCTTCCTCAAAGAAGATTCTGTTCATGTCTCTTGTCCCATGATAGATGGGATTGTTTGCTCTTTTCCTATTAATTAATCTGACTTCTCTGTAGAGTCTAGTTGTCATCACTTTATCTGGATAATGCTTTCTACAAGAGAGGTTACTCTTAGCAAAGTACTGATGACCATGTGATGCAGCAACAGAGTTAAAGACATTTAACACTTTAAGAGATGGAGTCTTGGGGAGTTGATCAGGTCTTATGGATAAAGCCCTCATGAAAGGGCCCTGATAATTGAGGAGATATTGGTAAAAAAGATACAAAATTTCAGTTACATAAAAACAATAGTTCAGGAACTCTATTGTATAACAAAGTAACTATAGTTAATAACAACGCATTGTGTTCTGGAAAATGACTAAGAGTAAATTTTAGAATTCTTGCCACAAAAAAAGAGGTACGTTTGTGAGTAATGTATATGTTAATTAGCTCAATTTAGCCATGTCAAAACATAACATGTTTTTTTTAATTGTTTCAATTAAAATTAATCAAATAATTAATTTAGGAGGAGATAAAGTCTTACCATATAAGGGCAGAGTGAGAAGTCCATAGTCCACAACCCCAAAAATGGGCCCTCACCAGAACCCAACCAAGCTGGCACCCAAAGCTCAGACCTTCAACTCCCAGAACCATGAGAAATAAATTTCTGTTGTTCATGAACCATGCATAAGATATTTTTGTAAGTAGCCACGTGGAAAAGCACACAGACCTGGTTGCCGAGACTGGCATGTGTTCAGCTGGTGTCCCCAAAGTTTCAGAACATTGCCTGGAAATAAACACTCATGAAGAGCGAACAAACAAGCTTAAATCTACGAAACAACTGTATCATCACATGTCCTTGTGGCTGTTCCCATAACCCACACCACTCTTTGCTTCTCCAACAAGGAAATTCTCTCACCCCTTGGACTTTTGTCATTGCATCACCCCTGTCCCCCTGGAGCTTGCTTGTTAGCTCACACATTATAATCCCACACTTTAGATCGTCCCAAAGTCTTGTCTTTTACTCACTTGCGTACAATTTTCCTTGGAAAAGCCCCCTCCAGCCCTTCAACCATTCCCTTTACTTCCTTGGCTAAAAAAAAAAAAAAAAAAAAAAAAAAGTTTCTCTCATGGAACCTCTTGTGTTTTCTAATCCCTATGGCTTTTAAGATGGTTATATTTGGATATGGTTATAACTACTACAAGGCATTCCCCCCAAAAGAACTTGAAAATTAAATTGACTTAACTGGCATTGATACACAATTTGGGTCCACAGAGAGAGATGGTAGCAAACAGCAACAGAGTGACTCCAGGAATTTCACTATCTCCATTTGTCTAAAGCAAAATGTGTCACTGTAAAAGAAATGTGTGGTTGTTCCCCAATGAAGGTCAGAGAAAGGAGTATCTGCAAATACATTGGGAACAGTCCAGGGGTGAAAGAGGCCTGTGTAGCAGGATGTTGTCTAGTCCAAGCCCCTGGGAAGCTCCTCTTATCATGACCACATCTGCCTCAGACATTCTCTGCTTGCTCATTAAAGAGCAGCTTCAGCTGCTGCTCCTTTTGATTTCATGCCTAATAAGATTCGTGATTATGATTTTGGCTTCATATGCAGGTCTGCCTACAAGGAAGGAATGTGCTGGACATGCTGAGAGGCGTATTCCAGGCAGGTGACAGCCTTGTTATAAATGACTAAATTAGAATGTCGGTGTTATAACTCTGTGTTTTGAATTTAATTAATGTATTTTCTCTTCAGTCCCAGTACATTGAAAGAACAAGTTTCTGAAACTTTCAGGCTGGGAACCAAACCCAGAACCACAGTAAATTCACCAAAGAAACGCTCCCCCTGCAAGGCCTGGCGTGGTGAGTGGCATTCCTGCATGCCCCTGACAGTGCCCCGAACTTAACAAATACTTTCTCCTTTGAAAGTCTTGTGTTTGTTATGTGTCTGATGTCTTTCACTCCAGAAAGTCTCAGCAAATTCAAGTTGACTTGAACTTGACTCAACCTGCTAGTAATAACATAATATTTTCCTATGCCAGTTGCCCTTGCTTTTATTGTCATTTCTCACCACCTCCATCTGCTAGAACTCTCACATGTAAAACCAGCATTGCTGATTAGACTATGTATAGTCCCCTCATAATAAGAGTTAGCCATAGGGTGACCCAACACCACTCCCCCTGCTTGTTTCCGTCACTCAAATACATACCCTACACTCCTACACAGTCGACCAGCTTTCTATTGCTGAGTAGCTAGCAAGCCATCCCAAATCTTCGTGTTTAAAACAACAAAAAATATTTACTGTGCTCACAAAACTGGCTATGTGGAGACAGAAAGTGTAATCTGCGTGCAGTCAGCACCAGGTGGGGCAGCTTAGCTGGGGGCTGCAGGGTCCATTGTGAAGAGAGCCCACTCACATAGATGGCAAATCGGCGCTCAGCAGGGAAGGTGGGAAGGAGCCCCTTCTGCCCACAGGTGGCTTGGCCTTCCTCACAGCATGGACCTGGGTTCTAAGTGTCAGCAGCCCAAGAGAACCAGGAGGGAGTAAGTCAAATGGTGTCAGCTCTACTGTAGTCACAAGACCATTCAATATGAGAGGAGGAAACATATGTACCATTATTCAGTAAAAAGAGTTAAGATCACATTGTTTAAAATTAAAAAAAAAAGAAAAGAAAAGGAAGGAAAGGGAGAGAAGGGAAGGGAAGGGAAGGGAAGGGGAGGGGAGGGGAGGGGAGGAAAGGAAGAAATTGTTTTTAAGTAAAAAGAATAAAACCCATCTGGATTTTTCTTGGCAGTCTTTTTTATTTTTTAATGTGATGTGCTACATGTAACATGTGAATGAGTGATTGGTTTAGAATAGTCAAGTAACAGTTCCCGCGGAGTGAGCGGCGGAGCCAAAGTTCACAATCGCGCATCTCAGCCGTATTCGTCTCTTCTCGCCATTGAGAAAGGTGAGGGCCACCAAAATTATGACTTGCCCAACTCGGAGTGGCGGAGCTGGGAAGGGAGCCTGAACTTATTTAACTACCTTAGCAGATTTGTATTCAGAAGATACTGATGAAGGGACTGGGAAACATGTATTTTTAGTAAGTACACAAGGTGATGCTTTCAAGCAGGCCCGTGCTGGGAACGCTGCGCTGTAACTTTCTGTACACGGGAGGTGTGGTTACAGACCAGCACACAGGAGGTGTGGTTACAGACCAGTACACAGGAGGTGTGGTTACAGACCAGCACAAAGGAGGTGTGGTTACAGACCAGTACACTGGAGGTGTGGTTACAGACCAGCACACTGGAGGTCTGGTTACAGACCAGTACACAGGAAGTCTGGTTACAGACCAGCACACAGGAGGTGTGGTTACAGACCAGCACATGGGAGGTCCGGTTACAGACCAGTACACAGGAGGTGTGGTTATAGACCAGCACACGGGATGTCTGGTTACAGACCAGCACACTGGAGGTGTGGTTACAGACCAGTACACAGGAGGTCTGGTTACAGACCAGTACACAGGAGGTGTGGTTACAGACCAGCACACAGGAGGTGTGGTTACAGACCAGCAGACGGGAGGTCTGGTTACAGACCAGCACACTGGAGGTCTGGTTACAGACCAGTACACAGGAGGTGTGGTTACAGACCAGTACACAGGGGGTGTGGTTACAGACCTGCACAGGGAGGTGCAGTTTACAGACCCACACAAGCGGCTTGTTGCAGAAATTCAGGAGGATGTGTTTGCACAGCCTGAATATTTAAGGCCCTCTACAAATGGAAGACATTAACATTAGTCCGTAGCCTAGGTGCACAAATTACTCTCCCTGGATAATGAGGAGAAGGACTAGTCAAGTTCCCCGTCCTGCCCTGGAGAAACAGGAATCAGGCACTGACTTGTTGGGATAATGTAATCCGTGCCGGTGCACTGGCACGCTGCCTTTCCCCCCAAATGATTCCAGAAGAAAGTAACCTGTTGCCACATGCAGGAGTCGTTCGGGTACCAGCTGCTACTGTGAACTGGCAGAAGCAAGAGCACCCCTCCTTATGCAATTATCCATAATTAGGTTCTCGTTGCCACTTTATCACGGGGAGCAGCACCCACCTGCGCAGGGCTGTCGCGGGGCCTGGCAAACAAGTGCAACAATGGCTCACTTGTTCACTAAGAACGTGACATCTCAAATCGGCCGTTACAGCCTGCACAGGGCTGAGGCCTGGCCAGTGCTCAGATGGACGCGGACACGGGAAGGGAAGGCCAACTGTTTAATTTTGCAGATGCCACAGTCTCAGCGTTCACTCCAGGTGGACGCACGGCAAAGAATGAGGAAAGAAGAAACTGCTACTTTACCCTCAGCTGAGAAATAGTTTACACTCAGAACAAAGCTTCCTGAAGCCAGAAGTGGACGAAAAGTGTGCTTTACTCTTTCTTCTTCTTTTAAGTACTTTCTGGACCCAAATGAAGAGCTAGGACTCCTTACCTCCCGCCATACAGCAGCTAGCAAACAGCGGGTACTGGGCACGCATTTCAGCCAGTAGCGGCAGAGGCAGATAAACACAATGTTTGTAAAATTAGCTTTAATGCAAAGAGAAGGTACACGTGATTATCTTGTTAAATACTCCTAAGGCACCAGGAAAACACAAGTCTACTACTAATATTAACTATATAAGAAATGGGGCTACTTTTCATGGGTAAGTAGGCACAATTCTAACCCCAACAGAATCCGAATCAGTAAAGGTTAACAGGCACAGATCCAAGGCAGTGAGCACTTTCAATATCTCAGTTTTCACTAAACTAAAACTATTGGCGTTACTTGTGTCCTAGAAATAATTAATGCTTTGCAGAAAAATACATTCTTCCCCGCCTTCCAGAAAGGAAGAAGTGTAAGAGTAAATTTATTGATTTATGTATTAAAATACATTCTAAAACTCTAATAATTAAAAGGCTCACTGCTGCAGCTCTGATGGATACAGAAAAGCATCTATTAAATTGCAAGTTTAGAATCAGCCTTAGATTAGCTGGGCATTGTTGCGGGCGCCTGTAGTCCCAGCTACTTGGGAGGCTGAGGCAAGAGAATCGCTTAAGCCCAAGAGTTTGAGGTTGCTGTGAGCAGTGACTCCATGGCACTCTGCCAAGGGCAACACAGTGACACTCTGTCTCAAAAAAAAAAAAAAAAAAAAAAATCAGCCTCAAAATGTTACCTATAGGGATTCTGGGATTATAGTGGTTATGTTCGTACAACTTTGTGAATATACTAAAAAAAAAAAAAATCTAATTTTACTCTACGTATACATAGGTACAGATGAAGTTGGCACTTCTGAGATATTTCATAGTTAATATTGGTTTAAGTCGATTGATATCGAAGGAAAAATAAAGCATCACCTTACTTATTATATCAAATTGATTGAAAAATGTACAACATGCATTGAAAAAAAACCCAAATATTTTAAAGAACAACCCAGGCAAACTATTTTTTTGTTACCTTGTATGGAAGGGAATTTTAAAGCATTACAGATATCCTCTAAATCAAAACTCATAATTTTAATGTCACAGTTTAAAATTCATATTATACTTAGCAAAAGAAACTTAAAAGACCACACCTAAAGTTAAGGCAAGCAATGTAAGGGAAGGAAAACTTTGCAACATGTATGAAGGAGTAATTTTTGTGACATTCATAATTTACTCAGATCAATTAAAAAATATATAACCCAATAGAAAAATAAAATAGTATGAATGTGTATAGAAATAAACTCAGTAGCCAATGAATGCATACAGTCTCATTCATAATAAAGGAGAGAATTTTTGTCACCTATGAAATGCCAGTTTTTACCTATCAGAATGATAAATATTTAGATTGACAGGAGGTTAAAACAAACAACAACAACAACAACAACAACAAAAAAAAAAAAAAAAAACAGCCTCTCAAAACAGACTACCTGGGTTCCAGTCCTGGTTGCAGCACTTACCAGCTGTGTGACCTCAGACACATTACTTAACTTCTCTGTGCTTGATTCCTCTTCAACAGGGAAATAATAGTTCCTACCTAAGTCACAAAGTTGTGAGGAAGATAGAATGAGATAACATACCAAAAACGCTTACAAAAGAGCTTGTTTGACACAGAGTATACTAAATAAATGATACACTTATAAAGCTGTGTGGAGAAATAGATACCATTTTAATCTGTGGGAACATACAGCAGAACAATCTTTTTAGAGGTCAGTTAATGATACCTACCCCTATTTAAAATACACATATCCTAAGCAATAATTTAGCAATACCACTGCTAGGATTCAGCTGTATGGATATAGTCATAAATGTGTACTGAATTATCTGCCCAGAATTGCTCACTGCAGCATTGCTAGTAATCACAAAATGAGAAACAACTTTGTCTGTCAATATGGAAGTGGGTTATTGGAAGGTGATGCCAATCTCAAATAGAACAGAGATTGTTAGGAATGAACTCATAAAAAGAGGTCTCTGAGGTGTTTCTTTGAGCACAAAGAAGGTACAAGATTTTTACCTAGAATGAGGATGAACTTGTTCGTAAAATTTGAAATATACCTATGCATTTTTTAAGAGAAAAGAACTAAACAATGTTTATCTTTTTCCCCCTTTTTCTCCTAAGTGTGAAGAATTTCGACTGTTTTTCTAAAGATATGTATGTTCTTTAAATTCTCCTTCTCAAAAGGAAAAATAAACAGTTTGAGTGTCAGGCTTCTGAAGGACACCAATATAGGGTCCAGGTGTGTGGAAAAGGAGTCCAATGCTTGGAGTTTGAAGGGTAGAAGTGACCAATCCTGGAAAGTCAAAGGCACGTAAACCCAAGGGAGTGAGGTTTTGCAGTGGCCATGGCAAGTGCAAAGCTCCTCAACCACAAAGGGGATCCTTTGTCTCATGAGACTGGCTATTCCAGGTGCTCAGGGAGGCCACGAAAGGCACAGAGAGGCTTCCAGGCTTGATCACTGCCCTTGAGTCCAAAGTGGAGATCAGTTTCTCTTGAATTCAAGAAAATATAGAAATACGAACAATGACCACATCAGTATGATCAGCATGAACCGAAGACCAGAGGATGCTTCCCCCAAGAATCCTGGATAGCAACATGGGGAGGGGAAAGAGCCCCCTAAACATGACTGAGGTTTAATATCCCTGTCCACAGAAAGATGGGTTCAGTTTCCAGGGATTAGAAAATAAGGACGTTAGAACACTTTCACATTGCTGGTAGGACAGCAAACTGCAATGACCTTATTTGGAAGAAACTATGGAGAATCCTCAAAGAACTCAAACTACACCTCCCATTTGATCCTGCAATCATATTGCTAGGCATCTATCCAGAAAAAAAAAAAAAAAAAAAAAAAAAAATCCTTTTATCATAAGGACTTTTGCACTAGACTGTTTATCACAGTTCAATTTATAATCGCCAAAATGTGGAAATGGTCTAAATGCCCACCAAACCAGGAATGGATTATCAAGCTGTGGTATATGTACACCATGGAATACTATTCATCCATTAAAAAAGATGGAGACTTTACATCTTTTGTATTAAACTGGATGGAAGTTAAACACATTATTCTTAAAGCATCACAAGAATGGAAAGGCAAGAATCCTATGTACTCAGTTCTGATATGAGGACAATTGATGACCTAGTACATGGTGGGGCATATGGGAAAGTTGGGGAAGGGAGAGAAGGAGAAAATGGGGTTGGAAGTCACAGGGCACGATGCACTTCTTGAGGACAGGACACAATTACAATTATCTTAGAGACTTTACCTAACAAACGCAATCAGTGTAACCTGGTTCTTTGTACCCTCAATGAATCCCCAACAATAAAAAAGAAAATAAAAGATGGATTTTCTTTTCTATTTTTCCATATTTTTTAGAGCATTAATATATAATACTAATAATATAGACATCTATGTATTTATAATATATAGAATTTTTTTCTTCGTATTTTCTTTTATTTTTTTCTATTTATTGTTAAATCATAGCTGTGTACATTAGTACAAAACCTGTACCCATTCTAAGATGCACCATAGATGTGGCCCCACACATTACCCTCCCTCCACCAAAATCACCCCCCTCCCTTCCCCTTCCTTGGCCCTTTCCCCATAGTCTTGTGCTATAGTTGGGTTATAGCCTTCATGTGAAAGCTATAATTTAGCTTCATAGTAGGGCTGAGTACACTGAATACTTGTTCTTCCATTCCTGAGATACTTTACTAGGAAGAATATGTTCCAGCTCCATCCATGTAAACACGAAAGAGGTAAAGTCTCCATCTTTCTTTACGGCTGCATAGTATTCCATGGTGTACACTTGGGCTTCTTCTATGACTTAGCAATTATGAATTGGGGTGCAATAAACATTCTGGTACAGATGTCTTTGTTATATTATGACTTTTGGTCTTCTGGGTATAAACCTAGTAAAGAAATGATAGGATCGAAAAAAGGTCTACTTTTAGGTCTCTAAGTATTCTCCAAACATCCTTCCAGAAGGAACGTGTTAGTGGGCATTCCCACCAACAGTGTAGAAGTGTGCCCTTTCCTCCACATCCACGCCAACATTTCTGGTTTTGGGATTTTGTTATGTGTGCTACTCTTACTGGGGTTAGGTAATATCTCAAAGTAGTTTTGATTTGCATTTCTCTGATGATTAAGGATGATGAGCTTTTTTTCATGTGTTTGTAGATTTTGCATCTGTCTTCTTTAGAGAAGTTTCTCTTTAGGTCCCTTGCCCACCCTGAAATGGGGTCACGTGTT
>CAUYPK010079139.1:0-48671 GCA_963574355.1 Loris lydekkerianus | reverse complement strand
TTTATTGCAGCCCAATTCATAATTGCTAAGTCATGGAAGAAGCCCAAGTGCCCATCGACCCACGAATGGACTAGCAAATTGTGGTACATGTACACCATGGAATACTATGCAGCCTTAAAGAAAGATGGAGACTTTACCTCTCTCATGTTTGCATGGATGGAGCTGGAACATATTCTTCTTAGCAAAATATCTCAGGAATGGAAGAAAAAGTATCCAATGTACTCAGCCCTACTATGAAGCTAAATTATAGCTTTTGCATGAAGGCTATAACCCAACTATACCACAAGACTATGGGGAAAGGGCCAAGGAAGGGGAAGGGAGGGGGGAGGTTTTGGTGGAGGGAGGGTAATGGGTGGGCCACATCTATGGTGCATCTTAGAATGGGTACAGGCGATTGCACTAATGTACATAGCTATGATTTAACAATAACAAAAGAAAAAAAAAGAAAAAGAAAAAAAAAGAAAAAAAGAAAAAAAAAGAAAGAAAATATTTCAGACTGTATATGGAACCAGCACACTATACCTCATGATTGCGTTATTGTACACAACTATGATTTAATATAAAAAAGAAGAAAAATAATAAATAAAATAAAAAAAAATAAAAATAGAAAAAAAAAAAGGTGAAGACTTTACATCTTTTACATTTACCTGGATAGATTTTAAATACATTCTTCTTAGTAAAGGATCACAAGATTGGAAAAATAAATATCCAATGTACTCCATACTAATATGAAATCATATATAATCAATTACATGTTCCTAAGAATAATCAAACACTATTATACTGCATTTTTGGGGTAGGAGGAAGTTGGGAGAAAGAAGTTTGGCAGAAGGAGTGAGGGCATGAGGTGGGATTTCACCTAATGTGCACATTATGAGGGTGTATAACACCCCCCCCCCCCCGGGTGAGGGACTCTTCTACAAATAGAATTTTACCCTGGAAGTGAGAACAACATAACCTAAATATTGTACTCGCATATTAAGTTTTAAAGAAAAGTTAGCCTTACTTAGAATTTCTCATGCTACTTAAAAAAATAAGAAAAAATTCTCTCTGATACCTGGTTTGGCTTTTGTGTAAACCACTAGGATATAAAACCACAACAGGTAGAATAACACCCAGTTCTGGTTATCCCTTGAGTTCTCCTGGGTCTTCGCTAGACTTAATTTTTGAAAATTCTATCTTTGCTAGGGCATTTCACAGCCCAGGAAAACCATCTGAAGATGGGGGCAAGGGAAAAGCACAGTACATCCCTCAGCTTCTAACTCACTTCATTAAGCATTTGTCAGTCATGACTCTACACTAGTCTCTAGTAATAGGTTCTAGAGATACAGAGTTGAAAGACATTTCTTGCACTAGAAAAATTTACAATGAGTGAGAAAGACAGATGATCAAACCAAATTTTCAGCTGAATGGGAAGACACTGAGATAGAGGAAGTAGATAAGAAGAACATTAACTACTTCTGGGGAAGATGAACCACAGACGGTACCTTCAAGGAGGAGAAGTGAACAGTCAAGTGCAGAAGGACTGTTTCCAGGTCCAAGAAATAGCTGTCTAAAAGTGAGGGACAAAAATAAAATAAAATAAAAACAAAAGAAAAAAATAAAAGTGAGGGACAGGAGATGATGAGGCAGTGGGACAGCAGACAGGTGTTTTGGTATAGCTGGAGAATGGAACCAAAGCTGGGAGGTGCACCTGTAGGATTCAACAAGGGAGGGCAGGATCTGGACAAACTAAATACCATGATGAGGCAGTCGTTCATTTTCCTGAAAGTATGGGAAGACATGACAGTATTGTAAGCAAAAAGGTGGCAAAATTTTATGTAGATTTTAGAAGCATGCCTCTACTGTATGAGAAGGAAGACATAAATGGTTCCAGACCAGAGTCAAGAAGATTTGGTGACATTGCAGTGATCTGACCAAAGGTGAAACAATGAGGCCCTGGTCTAAAGGAGCGGGCAGTAGGGATGGTGAGGAAGTGAGCAGGAAGTGCAATGGGTGACCCACAGAACACAGTTCTATTCTAGCTATCTGGCTTGGATAGATGAATATAAATGATTCTGGCAAAAATGCAAGCTCTATTTTTAATAATGAGAGATGCCTGTGGAAGATGCAGTTACTACCTGGAAGAGAGTTCATTCCCACATTTGTCAATTTGTCTCTTGAGTATCTGGGATGCACTATGCACTATTATAGGTTGTAACATCAATTAGAAGAAACAAAATTCCTGGTGTTGTGGGCCCTACATTCCAGTGAAAAAGATTAAAAAAAAAAATTAAAACTTGGGAATTATCAGGTAGGTTAGGCAGTAGCAGATGCTGTGGAGAATACAGCAATTCAAGGAGGATTGAGATTGTGGAAAATGGGGAAGGGTTTCAATTTAAACTGTGGACAAGACAAACCTCACTGGGAAGGTGAAATTTCAATGAAATCTAGAGAGATGAAAATTGAGTCAGTTCTCTGAGGGAAGAGCATTCCAGATAAAAGGAATAATAACTGTGATATCTCTGAAAAAAAGGAGTGCATAGAGTCCTTGGCAGTTAGTAAACTTCTGTGGCTGGAATTGAGTCAGTATGTGGGAGGGACAGAATGAATGAGGAAAGAAAGAGAAGGTATGGGTTGAATTTCTAGCACATTATGGACTGGTTGTATAATCATAACAGTTGATTCAAACTTTATGAGTCTCAGTGAATTCTGTGTACTTACTATGGTATATTTATATCATAAGATTTTTGAAAGATTAAAATGAAATTATAGAGGGAAGTGATTTGTAAATCATTTTTGTTATTGTTCTATACATAGAGATGGATGGATGGATTGATGGATAGATGGATGGATGGATGGATGGATGAATAGAATGAGTGAATTATGGACTGAATGTTTCTGTCCTCTCAAAAATTCATATTTTTAAACACTAACTTCCAATGTGATGATACTATGAGGTGGGACTTTCGGGAGGTAGTTAATTTTAGATGAGCTCATGAAGTCTAAAACCCATGATGAGCCTAGTACCCTTCCAAGAATAGGATTTCATTAGCAGGTGAGGACATAGCAAGAAGGTGGCCATCTTTAGGCAACATGGTTTTTTCAGTTCCAAGACTGTAGGAAAGCAATGTCTGTTCTTTAAGTCCCCAATCCATGGCAATTTGTCATAATGGCTCAAGCAAAGACAAATAGTTATGTAGATTGTGTGTGCATGTGTGTGTATGCTCAATGAGTGAGTTCCTTAGGCAATGGTGCTCTGATTGCTTTCACTAGGCAATTCAAATAGAAGAACCACATTTTAGAGGGAGCATAAAAGTGCTTGCTTTTATGAAGTAAACACATGTAAAAATATGATAACTGGGACTAAAAATGCACTGTATTGTGCCTAGTGCAACATTTATGAGATTATCCCTGTAAAAACAAAGAAAACCATCACAGAGAGAATACTGGACTCCTCCAGGCACCCTGTTGTGTGATTTACTCAAAGTTGTTTATTACAGTGCCAGAGGATCAAAGCTCCTGTTCCCTGGCTGCAGAGAATAATCTGCCCTTTGTAGTCAGAATGACCTCTCAGAAGGAGGGTTGAAAACCAGTTTGTTTCTAATAATCCTGCACCTCCTTTGTACTGTGCCTAACAATATTACCAGGGACAATGTCAAAAATGTATACATCTTAAAATTTTTTTTGAAGTCTTTCAAGCTAAAAATAGTGATTTTTGATAAGGCTGACTTTTAATTAATGTGTGTGAACTATAAAGGTGTTTTTTTTTTTTTCATGTTTTGATGCAATCACACAGATGAAATAATTTCTAAACAAATAGAAACGATCTTTTATTTTTTATAAAAATAATTCATGAAAAGGATATCCATTTGAGAAATACTGAAATTCAACCTTTTCTACCTCCTTCTCCTCTCCAGAGACAGTTTTTAGATATTTCGATGCTATTCCCATAATTATAAACTTAATGCCTATCCAACTGGGTCATGACATAAATTTTAGAAAATGTTTACCAGGCTAACATGAAGGAGCCACATAAACTCCCACTCCCACTAATTTCTTCCCTCTTCCTCTCCAATAAATCATATTCATTTGATTAATTTTTCTGCTTCTGTTTCATAACTTACGGTGATTTTTGTTACCTTTGTTGATGAAGGAAATGGAAGCATAGTGGCTAAAAGCACTGGTTCTGGAAATGGACTACTGGAGTTGGAATCTTGTTCTTCTGCTTATTAACTGTTCATTCCTAAATAATTTATATAACCTTCCCATGCCTTTGTTTGCTCACTTATAAGTCAAGGAAAAGTATAATACCTGCTTTAAGGAGTTGCTCGTGATTACTAAGTGCAATAATATACTTGCTGTCTTTACTGTCCAACAAGAAATATTAGCTGTCATTATTAATTTCTTGTTTTATCAACTTTTATCTTTACCTTATGATCTCTATACACAAAACTGTCCATGGCCATACAGTTCATCTGCCTTTTCTTTCCCCACGTACGACTCACCTTTGTCAATGCCATTTGCTTTTGTGTGTTCTGTGAACATTGAACATTTATAACTTGTCACATAGTTGCAGCAACATGTTCCATGTCTTATCCATAGGTTGTTTCTGAGGTATGAAACCAACAAATTATATTGCTGATTTAAGTATTGCTCAGTCCTGGGGAAAATAGTGCGTTGAGGATTATATTTTCTTTTCCGTAGGTTTAGCGCCTCAGCTTCTATCTTTTACATCAATTGTTCAAAATCTTGCCATATTTTAGTTTGCTTTTTCCTTCAACTATTATTTTCTCATACACAATCCTTTTCTTTTTGAGATAGAGTCAGAAATGGTCCTTTCAAAACTTCCAGAACGGTAGTCTCATCTTTAGATGCTCTTTCTGGACAGGAAAACTGAGGCTCATAGAATCAGACAGCTGCTTAATATAGGAGCCATGATACCAATCGTAGATTTGGTCAAGGTATAAAATAGGGGTGAGAGGTAGAGACTGGAAAAAAATAAAACAAAACCTCTACTAAAAAATTATCTCTCAAATAAATTGTGCCTTTGCCTTAAATCTGCACTACATTGTTAGCAACTGATATCAGAAACTTTCTTAGAAGTACTTTTCATAGGATGGAGGGTAAAGGAAAATTTATGGGCAAAGATGTGGGAATTGGGTGGAAGGTACATTCAGATAAAGGATTCAAAACTCAAACTAGTTAGATTTTAATTTGCCATTGGACTAGCCTTGACCAGTACTAACAAGCATGAAATACCTTAGCCATAAGTACAACCACTAAAAAGGATTTTTATGTTTCTCTTGATGTTTTATTGATTATAGGCAAAATGTGAGCTTTAAAAATGCCAAGATATTTATAAACTTAACCTCGATGGACATCAAAACTTACAACAGAAAGTTGAATAAGTGATAAGCTTGGCATTTGCATATGTTATTAACACATTTGTAGTGCTCTGTGACAAACACTACTCTAAGTGATTAGCAAGCACTAACTCATTTATTTGATAATCCTCATCATAACAATCCTTTTGGTAGGTATCATTCATAATCCCACTTTCTTTTTTAGGAAACTGAGTCTCAGGGAGGATAAATACGCTGCTCAGTATTGAACTAATCTGTGGCAAAACCCTAGGATTTAAGACCAGACCATCTGAATTTTTGTCACTTAGCAATGTAATCTCATTACAAGCCACATATAGTGAAAGGACTAAATTGATAAGAATCTGAATGAAAGGCAGGAGAGGGAAATGAGCAAATGAGTGATGCTGAAACCTGGGGAGAATTTAAGTTGAGAAGTATTTTGGGTGCTGAGACGCCCATAGGAGGAGCAGACATGACTGGATGTGACTAGAGGCAGCACCTGAAGCCACTGAGAAATGACTTTGTTCTCTTTAAAGTTATGAAAGATGGATTGAATGAAAAGCAATGAAAATATAGGTGGAAAGGAAAAGAATAATGTGACTTCAGTGATGAGGAGTAGCCTTCTCCTTCTAAGTAACAGGTAAATAGAGAGTTTGTGGGGAAAGACTTGAACCCTTTCTGACTGATGGCTAGTCATTTATATACTCGGTATAAATAAGGATAAAAGTGGCAGCCGTAGCATTGGTTTTGATGATTCCGTAAAACCAAAGCTTCTGTGTCCAAGAATGGTGTACATGTATGGTATACCTATTACGTTTTAGGCACACTAGTGCATTTCCAGTCACATGTTTTAATTGGAGTAATAGTTCCTAATAGATATGGATTCATTTTCTATGGATGTTCTAACAAATTAACACAAATTTGGTGATTTAAAACAAAACACATTTTTCTTATAGTTATGGAGGACAGAAATTTGAAAGCAGTTTTGCTGGGCTGGAATCAGGATTTGGCAGGGCTGTGCTGCCTCCAGAGACTCTAGGAGAGAATCAGTTTCTTGCCTTTTCCAGTTTCTGGTACCTGCCAGCATTTTTTGGCTTTTGGATGCATCAATTCCATCCCTGCTTCATTGATGCATTCTTTTTTGTCTGTAGTAAAATTTCCTTCTTCTTCCCTCTTATAAAAACACTTGTGATTACATTGAGGGCTCACCCAAGTAATTCAGGATAATCTCCCATCTCAATCAAGATCCTTTACTTAATTTCATCTTTGATATGTAAGATAACATTCACAGGCTCTGGGTATTAGGATATAGACATCTTGGGGCAGGGATATTATTCAGCCTATAACAGGTAGATGCTGTATTTTTCTCAGGTGTAGGAAATGAAGCTTTAGGAAGTAATTTGTCCTGGGTCTTGCAATATTTCTGAGTAGAGATTTAAATTCTGACAGTTTAACTTTAGGACAGGGGTTCTCAACCTGTGGCTCATGACCCCTTTTGGAGTCCAAGGACTATTTCACAGGGGTTGCCTAAAACCATCACATACACCCTGTACAAATACAGGTGTATGAAAACAATTTTATGGTTGGGAGTCACCAAATCATGAGGAACTGTATTAAAGTGTTGCGGCGTTAGGAAGGTTGAGAACCACTGCTTTAGGGTATCCACTGAAGTACTGTTAACCTGTGTTCCAAACCATGGCATGTTCTTGGTTAAAATTAATGTTTAAGTATCAAGACTTAATTGAATAAAATTCTAAGTACTGTCTCCTCTTTCACTTTATCAGGTGTACTTATCAACCTTGCCAGAGCAGAAAAGTTCAAGAAACTGTTTGTGCAGGTTTAGAAAGAGAAAGCATTTATTTTGGTTTGCACACAATAATGGAATATGCCACAAGTAGTGAGTGTTGGTACTACTTCATATATTTAAATACACAGGAACTATAATGTGAAGATGTCAGGGAATTATCTGAAGCCACCCTTGGAGGGCATGGAAAAAGCTGGTATCAAAGCCTAGATGTCCAGGCCTGGAATCATTCAATCCAGTCCTAATTAAGCACCTCTTTAGAGGGATTGTGACTGATCAGCCAGCACCTTAGGCCTTCTACCCCACATTAGAGGCTATTATCTAAGGGATCATAGATGCTCCTATTGATCACTAATCGATAATCTGATATTCCCCAGGCTTTGTGAGTGACAACCTGGAACTTTGAAAATTCTTTTCTGTTTAAGAAAGAGCAGAACAGTCTCTGCTCCACTGCCTGTGACCTCCTGTACTTTGCAAAGGTAATTTGGAGAATGGAGCTGCAAACACATTCCCAATATCGCATATCTATGGAAAATTCCAGTCAGGTTTTAGGCGCAGACACAGTACATTTTTCTGAGGATCAGTACTGATTTGCTGAGGATCAGTAATGCTCTCTGTATGCTGGCTGACAAGGGCGTGATCTCTGTGCTTATTAGACTCCATTTGTCAGCTCCTTTCTGACACAGTTGTCTACAGGATTCCTTAGGATATTGGAGGTCTTTATGCACAATTTCAGGAGCTGTTCCTGCCTGTATCTTCTCATTTCTTAATCAACATTTTCCAGTTGAGACTATAAATAATCCAACATAAGCTGGTTATCAGACACATGCCTCCTTACTCTGCTTGGTTTGAATCTCCATGCCCCTTAGGGTTCCCATCCATGGATTCAGATGTTTCCTATCATCACTGTATCCAAGAATCAGAGCTGCAGATGTAACTGACACATTTATCAGCCTTTTTATTTCTTTCCCACTTGTTTGTTTAAAAGTATTTTTCTGGAGATTTTGTGTTTTGATGCTTTGCAAAGCTCAGTGGTGTTCAGACACTATTGTAATTTTACCTTGAAGAAATTGACATTCAGTTCATTGAGCTCCTTTTCTTAGCAAACTGACATAGGTTAATGTATCATACAGTTACTCAATTTTTCTCTAAATGCATTGCCAAGAATCTGGGTTGGACTGGCAATACTCACCTTTCCTGTTGGGGGGTAGTGTGCATGCCACAAAATGAAGTCCACACCGTATAAGAAACTTAGTCTAATCTCATATCTATTGACTCATAAATGTTTGACTGCCTAATACTTCCCTTCTTGACACTGCTGTGGAGAAAAGAAATTGGTGGCCAAACCCTGGTCACTTATTCATATAGTTTCTAGTTTCTCCTTTGTCCTTTAACTTTGTTTAGATTGCCTTTAGTCATTTAGAGTTCTTTAATTTTCACCACATCAAATCCACTACCTTGTCCTTTACTCTATCTTAGTTTTATGGTATGCTTTACAAAAAAACTTCCTCATATGAAGCATACAATTTCTTATGCTAGTCTACATTATTCTAAATATTTTTATTAACATCAGAATATTACCAAATTTAAGTCATATACCGAGTCATGTTCAAATACACATGAATTTTAGTTACCATTATTTAAAAAATACAATCCCCCATGCAATTCAAATTTCAGTGTACACCATTTGTACTTTATGAGAAATGGCACAAAGTAGAAATTTCACAGCTAGCTGCACCACCCACAGATCACTATGTAAACATCAGATGTGCATCACCATCATTAACTAATCAAGTCACTTCTTTCATATTCTCTTGGAGATTGGTCACACAATCCACACACACATATAGCAAAATTTATCAGTGTGCTGCCTCCTTGTTTCCCAGTGATAAATCTCCATGATATTTCACAAAGGTGGCTAATCCACAGACAGAAAGAGATAATCCGCGGACAGCAAACAAAAATGCTGCAAAGAAAAAAACAGTGGTTACACTGGAAGTGAAATTCTCATGGAATGCAAGTGGGTTGAAGAAGAAATAGCTGAACATGCAAATGTTGACTCTGCAGACATAATGGAAATTAAATATTCAACCCAAGGACTCTAGTAAAGGCAGAATCAACATAAATGAGAAAAGCAATTGTGACAAAAGAATGACAATGTCCCACAGTAAGGGACAACATAAAATTTCTCATGAACTCTCAGATATAGTATTTCATGACATTGAAGGCTTACAAAGAATAAAATGTTGGAAATTGAAGGATGAAATTATAAAATAGTGTAAGACCACATGCAATACATAGGAAGATTTTTGTTCCTTGTAAGAAATATTATAACAATAGGGCAAACACTGTAGAAACTACTCTTGATGAGTTATTTTATTTCCATCACTAAAATAGATTTCATTTTCTTTTAGAGTAGTTTACATTTGTAGCAAAATTGAGTGGAAGATGCAGAGATTTCTTGTATATCTACACATACTTGCATAGCCTCCCCCATTATTAACATCCCTGACCCCTCCCATAGAGGTACATATTTCAGAAGTGATGAACTTATACTGAATTATCATTGTCACTCAAACTCTGTAGTAGACACATTGATTCACTCTTTGGTGTATACATTTTGACAATTGTACAATGACACATATCCACTATTACAACATCATACTGAACAATTTCACTGCCCGAAAAATCTTCTGTGATCTGCATATTCATCCCTCCCTTACATTTATTCCTCAGCATCTACTGATCTTTTTACTGTTTCCATAGTTTGATCTTTTCCTTCATGTCATACAGTTGGAATCACACATTACATAGCCTTTTCAGACTGGTTTCTTTTACATAGCAATATGCATTTAAGTTTCCTTCATGTCTTTTTGTGTCTTGATAGTCTATTTATTTTTAGCACTGAATAATATTTCATTGTCATATGTGCCAGTTTATCCATTCACCTAATGAAGAAAATCTTGTTTGCTTCCAACTTCTGGAAGTTATGAATAAACCTGATATGAATATTCATATGAAGGTTTTATGTGAAATAACCTTTCAACATATTTGGATAAATACCAAGGACTGCATTGCTCAATTGTGTGGCAAAAATATGAGTGAATTTTTATATAATATATTGCCAAACTGTCTCCCAAAGGCTGTATCATTTTGCATTTCCACCCGCAAGGAATAGGAGTTCCTGTTGTTCCTCATCTTTGCCAGTATTTGGTAAGGTAAGTGTTCTATATTTTGGCTATTCTAACAGGCATGTGGTAGTACATCACGGTTGTTTTTATTATCATTTCCATTATAATATATTATGTGGAACATATTTTTGTATGCTTTCCACTTGTGTATCTTCTTTGGTGAGGTATCTTTACAAGTATTTTGCCCACTTTTAAATTGGGTTTTTCTTTTTCCCTTTTTTTTTTTTTTTTTTGAGTTTATGAGTTCTTTCTATGTTTTGGATAAGTGTCAATTATCATAAATGCTTTTTTGAAAATATTTTCTCACCATCTGTATTTTGTTGCCTTATTCTTCTGAAGTATCCTTAACAGAACAGAATTATTAAATTTAATAAAGTCTTGTGTTTCAAATTTTACTTTTTTTGGTAGGCTTGTGCTCTTAAGGATACATACTAAAAGCCACCACTATGTCCAACGCCATCTAGATTTCCCTGTTTCATACTTAAGTCTATTGTCCATTTTGAGTTATACTTGTGAAAGGTGTAAGGACTGTCTAGATTCATTGTTTTGAATATAGATTTTCAGTTGAACCAAAATTTATTGAAAGATTATCTTTCCTCATTGTATTCCCTTTGCTCTTTTGACAAAGATCAGTTGACTATGTTAGTGTGCATGTATTGGGGGGCTCTCTATTCTGTTTCAGAATAGACTTATTTGTCTGTTCCTTTGCCAATAATACATTGTCTTGATAACTGTAGGTTTTAGGTAATTCTTGAATAGTGTCAGTCCTCCAACTTTTTTTTCTCCCATAATATTTTGTTCTTCTGTAATATTTTCTCCTATAATATTCTAGATCCTTTGCATTTCCATATAAACTTTAGAAATTTTTTTTTAAATATCAATAAAGTTACCACTGAGGTTATAAACTGGGTTGTTTGAATAGGTAGATAATATAGGTCATCCAATTTTTAGAATACTGAGTCTTCCTATCCATGAATATGAAATATCTTTCCATTTATTTAGTTCTGTTTTATTTATTGCATCAGAGTTTTGTTGTTTGTGTAATTGAGATCTTCTCCGTGTATTTTTAGATTTATAACTGTTTCGATTTTTGGATACTAATATCCATAGTATCTAAATTTAGTATCTATATTTAATTTCAAATTCCACTCATTTCTTTACTCATACATAGAAAAGAAATTGACATTTGTATATTTACCTTGTATCCTGCAACTTTGGTATAACTGTTTCTCAGATGTAGAAATATTTATTTTAGTTTGTAGAGGTGAGATCTCACTATGTGCCCCAAACTCAAGGTCAGTGAGAAAAATTTGAAGGACATGAAGCAATTATACTTTTCTTTCTCATCAATGATTATAATCATCAGATTATTTTAAATTACTGAAATTTTGGAGTACATTTTTATATTGGATATGGACATCTTTCTCCTCATTTCACCTATCATTTTATTTTATAAACATGATTTATGATGATAAACCTTATTAAATCCTTAGGATTTATTTTTTTCATATATTGCTGGAATTCATTCCTAATACTAATTGTAACCTAGGATCTTAAAAGAAATATGCCTCTAAATTTTTAGTTACATTGGTATACAGGTGGTGTAGTATTCTTCTGAAATTAAAATTTAAACTTCCTTCTGCTTTATGGCTAACTACATCTCTATCATATTTGCCAAGGATTGCTTCTTTTAATAGTCTTTTCAAAGAATAAACATTTTGTTTTACCTGTCAAGTTTACAATTTTTCTTCTATATTTTGGCTATTCTTTTCTAAAAATTTTTTCTTCTTCTCTTTGGGATTTATTGTATTATTTTTTCATATCCATCATCCAATTCCTGTAGCTTCAAGGACTATTTTCCACAACTCAACCAGTTCAGCCAGATGTATTATGCCACTTTATCATTTGTCATTAGAACTTATTTTCATACACTTGGTGATCATGACTCCACAGCCTTATTTTGCTTTCAAAATTGCTCAGTCGGTTAACATCATTCTTCTTCTGAATTATCTCTATCATTAGGGAAGATGTTAGTGGGATTTTATGCCACTTATAAGACTTAACTTTTTTTCTTGTTTCACAATAAAAGACAATAAATCCCATACTTTATTTATATTTCCCATATTTCATTTATTTACTTGTTTATTTATCTTTGTATAAGTCAAAGACTAATCAATACTTGTTAACTCTATATTCAAATCCAGAAAAGGCAGCAAGCCATCATTCACATGGGCTAACTGAAATGTCTATCTATGTATAATTATTAATGTTCAATTTTGAATGCACTGTAATCCTTTTTTTAGATGTCTCAAGTTTTCCATTCCTACAACATCTTTCACACATAGTCTGTGTCATAAACTCCTCCTACCCAGACTTTTTTTTTTTTTTTTCTGTAGTACCTACTAACCTGTACCATGAGTTACATAATTTTTTATCACTTGGACTAGATTACATCTCCATGAAGCCTATGTAATTAGCAGTGTATCTAGTTTATTGTTTACCATTGTTTTTGTCTCTTTGTGACTCATTCTTTCTATTTCTAGCAACAGAACTTCATTTTTCCTTTGAGGAAGTCCCTGTGATTCATGTCAAGTGAGTGTTGTCCCTCTACTCCCATAATTTGGGCCTGGATAATCACAATATTTATATTAATATATTCTGCTTGGCTCGGTGCCTGTGGCTTAACTGACTAGGCTTCCAGCCACATACACAGGAGCTGACGGGTTCGAATCCAGCCCGGGCCCACCAAACAACAATGACAACTACAACCAAAAAATAAAAATAAAAAAATAGCCGGGTGTTATGGCAGGCACCTATAGTCCCAGGTACATGGGAGGCTGAAGCAAAAGAATCACTTAATCCTAAGAGTTTGAGGTTGTTGTGAGCAATGATGCCACAGAACTCTACCCAGGGTGACAGCTTGAGACTATGTTTATTTTCCATGAGTATTTTCTTTCTTTCTTTCTTTCTTTCTTTCTTTCTTTCTTTCTTTCTTTCTTTCTTTCTTTCTTTCCTTTTTGGCTGAATCATAGTTTTGTTTTTTTTTTTTTTTGCTGTTGTTGTTGTTTGTTAACTTACATTTGCTAACTGTAATATCTTGTCCTCCTATGTCTGTTACATTCTCTTCTTTCCCTACTTTTTGATTACTTAGTCTTATTTCTTGATATGTCAAGTAATTTTTTAATCAAATATGGGGCCTGCTTATTATAAAACTAGAGAGAGAGATAATTTTACATTCTGGTTGCTAACTCTCTCTTGAGAAGATTTACTTTTGTTTACAGCAGATAGTATTATGGGGGTTGATCAATTTAGCCCATTCTCATCTTGAGCTAATTCAAAGCTGGTCTGCAGCTTCTGTGAAGCCTCTCTATTTTTGATTTGCCCTCCCTCTTACAGCTCCAAATCCCACCTTGAACAGTAACCTTAATTGTTCTCCCGGCCCTATGAGTCTACCTAAGGATATTCTTAGCTTGTCAGCCTCTCAGTTGCTGCATTTTGCTTGAGATCTTGCCATTTGGCTTCTATTCTTATAGTCTTTTCAACTCCTTGACTTCACAGCCATTAGACTGTACATTTTGAATCAGCAAATGCCCCAAGAAGAAAAGCTTGCCAAACGTCTAGCTTGCATCTATGTTTCCATTCTCTCCAGAAGCTTGGCCCATACATGATTGATTTTTTTTTTTTTAAACATTCTGATGACTTCAAATAGGTATAATCTTGTTTTCTCACATTTTCTAATATTTCTCCCTCGTCTGATCTAATTTTATTGTCGAACCAGCACAATTTTCCCTAGGAATTAAACATGGAATTTTACTTTTAAAATATTTTTGTAATTTGCTAATTACAATTATTAATTATTTCAAATTTCTGTAGGGAACATTCAGTTCAATCTAGTTTCTGTGTTTTCAATGGGAAGTGAGGTAAAATGTGAGAAGAGAAACTAAGTATGTTTGTGGTGTAAGGAATCACCAATGATAAATGTTTCTTGCTCTTTTCCTTTTTCTTCCCCCTTATTCTGCCAGCCTACGCTAGCCAGGGCACTGGTCCCTTTCTTGACTGGCCCAACTGTCCAAATAATGAAATCGTGATGGCGAAGATCTGACTATATTCAAGTCAACTTTTGCATATCAGAAATAAGCAGATGATAAAAACGACATCAAGATTTTTTTGTGTGACCACTTTTCAGCATTTCCCAAAATCTTTTAATTTGTTGTCTAACAATATTGCTTAGATTGTTGAAGTTTTCTGAGCTTTCATATATCAAACCTTTCTACCTGCATCCCAGATGAGTTTGTCTCTCTCTCCTGACCTCACGTGTGGACTGGTGTTCTTTGTTTTTCCTTCTTCACCTCCAATTCTACTTATTCATAAGTTCCAGAAAGCCCTCAAATACCTTCTCCCTCTCCCTGTCTGTTTCTCCTCCTCCAGCTCCTTCCTTCTCCCTTTTCCTTCTCCTCCTTTGACAAAGTCTCACTCTGTTTTCTGGGATAGAGTGCAGTGTCATCTTCACAGCTCATGGTAGCCTCAAACTTCTAGGCTCAAATGATCCTCCTCCCTCAGCCTCATGTGTATCTGGGACTTCAGGCATGGGCCACCACGGCTAAGTTGTCTATTTATTGCAGAGACAGAATTTTTTTTTCAAATGTTACTCAGGCTGGTGTCAAACTCCTGACTTCAAGTTATCCTCATGCCTTGGCTACCCAAACTACTAGAATTACAGGTGTGGGCTTCTTTCTTTTTATTACAATGTTGAACATTAATATTCACAAATTTCTTTCTTGTTTATAATGGTGTATTGGAAGGTCAAATCATTAAGTGTGCACTCCATTGACTGTTACTCATATACCACCTCTACTCTAAGCTTAAACATACATTTATTTGTTTTTTTCTCAGGATATTTTTCTATTTCTAAATTTGTAATAATTTAGCCAATTCCTGAATTATGTGAAAATAGGATAGCAGTCAAATTAGCACTATAGAGATGCAGCTTAGACATAGGGACCAGAACCAAGAACTAGCAACCCTCTTAAACCAATAATTTTCATTAATCACTTTATGTTTAATAAGTGCTGAGGTTGGATGGAGAAGAGAAAAAAACAGCTTAATCTAATTTACAATCACAGATCCTTGCATAGAAATGAGAAGAAAATGACATACAGTAGTGTTTCAAGACATTATCATCTTCTTGGGTAAACAATAGCTGCACGTAAAGAAAACAAACATTAAACACTGCAAACAATGAGTAGTTAATTATCAAATCAGGGAGTACAGATTACACTTGCAATGGGAGCTTATTAAAGTGAGATTCCAAAAAGCACTGGCTGCTTCTGAAAAGACTTCTTAGTGGAGGCAGGATTTGAGCTGGGCCTTAAACAGATAGTATAGGAAGGAGATCAGCAGGCCTTTAAGACAGAAAGAAGGCAGTGTCAGGGAGGAGCACTGAGGTGTAATGGAACAGGGAGCTAACCTAGCTGAACAGAGGGCTGGTATTGTACAGGACTAGTGGCAGTATGGCTGACTGAAGATGGTTAAATGAAATATACTGGAGGGTCATGGGTGTAAAGACAGAAAAAGACTGTGGAAAGTCCTTTGAGATGTAGATCAACATCATAATATTAGGAAGTCAGTGGTACTCAGACAGTAAACTAACATCTAGTTTAAAAAAAAAAAAACAGGAAAACACAATAAAAGAATAAACTACTCATATACTTGATACATGTCAAAATGCCAGATGTGGAGAATATAAACATTGTGTGTTTCTATCTATAGCACATGATATATCATGATAGAAGTCATTGTATATGTTTCCTGTAAGGAGTATAGTGACAAGAAGACCAGCTAAGATTTTAAAGTGCTGGAAATATTTTGTAATATCTCACCTTGGTGTTGAATACATGGGTGTACGTAAACACTTATTTATGATAAGTGCAACTGGCATTTATGGTTCATATGTACACCTTTTAAAAAATTCAGAGGTATTATTAAGCTGTCACTTGCATGATGAACATTTTAGTCAATGAATAGCCATTGATGTCTCTATGCAAGGGAAATTAACAAGAGGTCCAGTAGGAGTCAAAGGTAAGTAAGTATTTATTGGGGCTTATGTTGGAGCCAAGGGAGACAGTACAAAGAAGAGTGCTCAGGCAGATGCTCCAAGGGAGCAAAAGCCTGAGCTCCACTTGGGAGAGGTTCCTGCAGGAGAGGGGTGACATTTTAGATTGTAGAACAAGGGATAACATGTTAGAGTGTAAATGAAAAATGACATGTTATCGTGTAGAGGAAGGGGTGACATGTTAGTTTGTAGAGCAAAAAGTGGCGTGTTAATGTGTAGAGGAGGAGCTTTTATTGTATATGTGCAGTTCTACTACCTACTTCTTTATGTGTCACACATCTCTTCAGCATATTAAATCTCCACCCCTTTGCTAATTTTTAGCATTAAAGTGAAATTATACTGAGGAAAACATTAGGGTAGTGTAAGTATAGATGTCTATTCTAGTTTGAGGGGAATAGATCCAGGTAGATCTGTTTTCTTTGCAGCCAGGGGCCTTATGAGCTAGCATCAATGTCTGGCGTTGGTGATCCTGAAAAATATTCCCAAGGCAGACAGTTTATCCCCCTCTTTATATAGGTAAGGGCTGAATTCTGGATGTTGGAAAACTTTAATATTTTTGCTCTTTTGCAGGTATTAGGCTGGGTTATATTGACTTCCCTGGTCAGGGGTAAAGAACCTAAATCCTGTCCCTAAGGGGTCTCAAAGGTATTAATGCAGTAATAAGTTACAATGTACTTGTTGTAAACTAAGATGTCACTATTTGGAAATAAATGGCAATGTGGGTAAGAATAAAGACCAATTTTGATGTTGGATAAGCTGAATAAATTAGATGACTGTACATTCAAATAAAAACTTTAGGAGTGTTTATGTGCTATTGAACAAAGAAAGAAAGAAAATGCAACCTTTCTGAGAGCATGTTATGTGTCAATCCTTGAGCTACATTTTTGCATGTATAAAATTGTTTAATTTTGCATTTTGTAAATGAGATAGTGAAGATGAGAAAGGTAGCTGGTTTGATGCTAGAAGCTGAGAAAACAATTAGCTCATATTGATAGATATTTGAAGTCAAAGGAAGGGAATGAAAAGTAAATAAGTGGTAAGTGCCAAGAGCCATAAAACATACTTAGGGGCTCTCAGAAACCACGAGAGTGGTGAAGCCACCATAACTGTTAAGCTGCTTTGGGGTCACAATGAATCAAATAAAAGCAAAAGGCTAATAACTGAGTCCTGCAACGTGGCAAATGTTAGGACATGAAATAATAAATATGTCTAAGAAAAAGAACTGGGTGCCTGTCCTCGCCCAGACATATTCTTCACTTCATCTCAGCATTTCTCACTCTGGCCTTCCACAAAATATAGTTTCAACAGCTGATTAAAGGTTTGTTCTGAGGAAAGGGATCAGGTGTTAAGTAAATTTGAGTAAGACTGAATTAAACAAAGTCAAATCAATACTTTTCTCCAAATCTTCTCAGAGTCTACAGTGCAAAAATGTGTAAATTGAATCTCTAAGAAGGGGATATGGCACCCAGCTTTTCCAAAATGCTTTTGCCTCAGAACTACATTAACATTTCCTAAAACCATTTTCTCTGCTGGACAGAGATTGTGAAATGCGACTCTTGCTACAAAAAATCATACATGGTTCTCAGGCTCCATTTTTCTTTGCTCTGCCTTTTCTCAAATCATCCCTGACATCTGAAATGCCTCTCTTAAGCTACATCTGCCAATACTTGGCCCATTTTTCAATGTGGAGGACATAAGGAAAGGATCATATGACTAAAAGGATTATATATTAATAATAAAATTATAATACTATTCCCTTACATTCTTTTCATAAGGAAAAAGAAAATCCCAAAACAATGACCTGGATTCTGTGAGTGTGAATATATTGTGGTACTTTGAGTATCACAAAAGTCAGTGCACTGCAATATATATGGATCTACATGTTTGGTCTCCAACACGTAGAGACCTTACTATTTAATTATGACCCAGATTGATTATTAATGAAGCCATTGTGTTTGAGTTAGGCTTTATAACTAGAATGTATTAAAGTTGGAATGACCCCTAAATACTAGGTAGTCTATCCACCTCCTATCCCAGATGAGAAAACTGAAAGTCCATAGATTGGATACTTCATATTGACAAAAAGTAAGGAGATAAGATATTGGCAGACATATTTTAGAAGAATTATAAACTTTTATAGAATTCTAAGAATGTCATCACTATTGGTATTGTGACAGTGTGTTTCTTGTTTATCCTGTCCTTCTGCAGTGACTGAGAGACCTGGTGGCAAGGAGTTGATCAAAGAAAATTAGGGAAGTAGAAGAATAGGACGAAATCAGAGAAGAAAAGGAGGGAAAGAAAACTGGAATAAAGAAGGAAAGATCAAAGAGGGAGAGTGGAGGCCAGATGACACTCAAAAACTAACGTTAACACACATTTAAGATGTGTCAACCATGGCCATGGTATTACCTTTAGATACCTATCAGTATATGAGTAAAGGCATGTATAAATACACAAGTGTATTAAAATAAAGAAAGTACCAAAATGAAAGTCAATTCTATTACTGAATTATATGAGAGAGTTAAAAAAGGGACATTTAGATAAAGTTGGTTAGGGGATCAGGAAATTCTTCATAGAGAAAGATTTTTTTGAAAAGCAGATGAATTTTAAGATAAAAAGAAATAAAAAAGACATTACAATAAAAGATAGGAAGAGAGAGGGAAATAAAGAGGGAAAAGGAGTTTGAAGAAGGAAAATAGAGAGCACTAAGAAAATATTCTGAGATTGGTCTGAATTCTCTGAATGATTATAGAGTATTAATGTTCTGAGTGTTGCAAAATTTGTGAATAAAGATAATAACTACTTTTATTATAATATGCCAGTACTCCACATTTAGTATCTCATTCTTAATCCCCCAAAAGCCCAATGATGTAGAAATCATTATTATCTCACTTTTAAAATGAATAAATTATCGACAGAAAAGTGGTAGGACTAGGATTTAGATGAAGTCATCCCGATGCCTAAATCCATACTTTATTTACCAAGATTTAGAGAAAAAAGATAAAACAAAACCAAAAAAAAAAAAAAGAAAAGAAAACAGAGGCTGACAGTATATTAAAAAGGATAATAATTACAAGAAAAATGGTAGAAATAAAGGGAAGCTCAGAACTACATTACAATGAGGCCTTTGATTAATCCTAGCTGGAAATAATATATATCATGACTACACTAGTTGTAAGACTCTTAATCTACTTTTTCTTGAACATAGGATCAACCTGACCAAATGTGGAAAAAGTTCCATAGCATAATTTTCTTATTGCTCAGTTCTGCTTCATTCTGAATCTCCTTCCTTTCATACCATGACAGAATTATGAAAGGAATAAGAGTTGACCAGCTGAGCATTGATTCTTTGTTACCTGAGGTGCCAATTCAGTCAATTATACACTTACAAGACTATAAAAGGAAAAAGACCGAGTTGTGGTGTGCATTAATAAATGCTTACCACAGTCATTGCACACATAAATCTCACCTGAGTCTTACAATAATGCTATACATATTGGTGTTAACGGCATAATTTAATGGATGGGGAAGTTAAAGCTTTGAATTTCATAGCTAAGTCAATATTTCAGAAGGAGAAGTGAAAGAGCAGCTCTTACTACTTAAAATTATGTTAAATGCAGTTACCCAATACTGCAGAGTTTTTGGAGGTGAAAATACAGCAAGATAATACATGAGTCAAATTTTCAGAAAGCTACAACTCTAAATTTAAAACACAGTTATTTTCTAAGATTTCTAAGCAAGAAATGTTGTTAGGGCCAAGGAATTTTGAGAAAAACTGAAGTAATTTGAGAAGATTTATAGGAATTAGATCTTGACTTCTGGTTCAGAGGAAATATCAGCAAATGTTTTGCCAAATTAAGTAAGAAAAGATACCTCAGACAACTGTCAGACAAGCATGAATCATTAGAGAGCCATCCTAACTATATAGAAACAAAAGTTCCTCTTGAGCCAACTATCCATCCAAATTGTTACAATCCCTTCCAAACACGTGCATCTGTGATTCTGAAATTAAAGCTCCATATCATGACTGAAAAGAACAACTGGTGTGGTCACTGTCCTTTGCCCTTAGGAACTTCCACCAAAAATTCCAGGAGAAATACATAGCTTTTATTATTTATTATGTAGATTCACAGCCCCCAGATTTTAGCAATTTCATGGATTTTCTGTAATGGTAAATCTGTAATGGAAAAAAATAGCATAATTTAGTCTTTTCTGTGACACTGAACTGCAAAAACTGAGGCTGCTTCTGTTGAAACACACCATAATTTTTCTTTCATTGGAGCTTTTCTTAAATTATTGGAACTAGGTTTGTTGAAATTAAAAATATTGTCCTATAGGTTTTTAGATTTGTAGAGGAGGATGCATGCTTAATTAAAAACATTGGTCGAATATTCTTATTTTAGGAATTAAAAAGCAGAGGTGAGGGGAGGTCTAGCTAGTTAGTTGTCCATTTCTCTTGATTCCTGAAACTTTCTCTTAAATGTCAGGAGATATATGTTACCATTTAGTCAAGGAACTTTCTGTAGGATATTGGCCTGGGTCTAGAAAGAAAGATGGAGTTAGGGCATGACAGTGATAAATAATTATCTTGCAAGAACTTGAAAAAGGGACAAATTAAGCTTGTAAGAGTTGTAAGAGTTAAAGTATAAGATCAATACAATATTTTAATTGAACAGAAAAAGACAAAATCGCTTGAATGAGATCAAAGAACTCTCAGGGCTGTACATTTGACTATATTCTGATTATTTAACCAAATTATTTTTTGCCATATATAAAGAAGGTATCATTCAAAAATAGAATTGAAAGTAATCTATAAAAATGTAGGAAAAGTAGAGTACCAGAGGCAAAATTTGGCAGTGCACATCTAAGCACTGACCAGGTGAAAGTTAAATGAGCCTGTTGGTTTGAATTTTCTTTATCCCAAACATTTTGGCTATCTCAGTATATTGACAATACTGAAAAAAAAAAAAAAAAAAAAATACAGACTTTTAGATCTGTATGAAAAGTGTAAACCTAGCCTGTGGTTGTTTGGCTTATGAAGTGCTATGAAAGTAAACTACATCTCTGTGAAATGAATGTCTCCACCACTAACATCCTGAAAAGAAATTAATCCTACAGTAGGGAATTAAGATTTGAGGAATTAAGCCTTAGGCTAGGATGAAGACACCATTTTGTTCCTTCTGAAACTAGGAGGAAATTTGGTTTGAAGCCTAAGACTTTGGATGTTCTACAACAGAGCCGGTATTAAAAGGCAAACTATTCCATGACTAATGGTGACAAGATAAGAGTCAGGCCAATAATTGGCCAGGTAAAATTCACCAGGGTGAATAAAAAGAGATATGATAGTTTGCAATCTCCTCCATTACTGCTGATCTTCAGGAAAGCCACAGTAAAATTTACTAGTCTAATGTCAGTTAGGAACAATAAAAAAGCTGCTTGGAGCCAGGCAGGGCAAAGGAGAACATTGCCTCCCTAGAGGCCCAGATCTGAGATCCTAAGGGCTGATCCAGGAGGGAGATAGCCAACTCCCATGGAGCAATCTCACAGCATCAGCGTGGTGGTGGCCTTGTGAAGTGGCTAGGAGAAAGGAAATCGACAGGACTTTTCTTGAGCACTGTCTTGGAGATAAGTGGAGGACACTTTGAGACAGGTCCAGACCAGGGACTGAGAGTGGAGAGCAAAGTCATAGACTTATGAAACAAAAAGTAGAATTTACTTTGACTCACAGCCCACTCTTCTGCACGCTCAGTATATATTCCAGCCATATAGTACTTATGCAGCATCTGTTTCCTAGTCAAGGAGAAGTTCACCTTCCTCTTCATGTGGCTGACTGCCTTGTATCTTTCTTGCCTCAGCTGGGTGCTATCTCCTTATTGAAGATTTCTCTGCACTCATAAACAGGTGCCCAAATCCACATCATTTTTTATCTTATCCTTATACTTTGGATTTTTTTCTTTATTTTTGTTGTTCCCAAAGTATATATATATTTTAGGCCAAGTACATAATCTTAATTCTAGCCTTTTGGGAGACCTAAGCAGGTGGATCATTTGAGGCCAAGAGTTTTTGAAAGCCAAGTATGGTTTTGAGTGTGTGTGTGTGTGGTATTTTTGTTATTGAATTTGCTTTTATTTTATTTTCCTGAGAGATGATGCCAATTTGGCTCACTATAGCTTACTCAAGGCACTAGCATAGAACTTGATATCTAATATCCACACTCACAAAAGTGTTTGTTGTAAGAATGTATGAATAGGGCTACTTAATTAGTGTACTCTTACTAAACATCAGACTTGTTCTTTTCTGAGTCCATGCTCTCTTTTCTGTTTTGTAAATTTTATTAAAATTTTATTAAAGTACTATGTATATATATACATATATGCATATAGAGATGAGCATATACACACACAGAGAGACATACACCCACACATGCGCATATATATATATATATATATATAACTTCACAATTTTTTTTTTTTTTTTTTTTTAGACAGAGTCTCACTCCATTGCCTTGGGTAGAATGTCATGGCATCACAGCTCACAACAACCTCAAACTCTTGGGTTCAAGCAATCCTCTTACCTTAACCTCCCGAGTAGCTGGGACCACAGGCACACACCTACCTTGTTTTTCTATTTTTAGTAGACATGGAGTCTTGCTCTTGCTCAGGCTGGTCTGGAACTTCTGAGCTCAAGGGATCCTCCTGCCTTGGCCTCCCAGACTATTAGGATTACAGAGGTGAGCCACTATGCTTAGCCCCACAAGTACTTTTGAAGTTACCTTAGCCTATAGAGAGAGGAGATACAGTTTAAAGGGACATAAAGTATTATCATTTCTATACTGTTTGTTTGACATTATAGCTATAATTTAATATTCTGTTTTTATACATCATTTATGTTTACTGATTTAATGTAAATCTTCCCCTGAAAAGAGGAATTATATTCAGCAACCTAAAAATTTCATGTTTCTGATCCCCAGAGTGAGGAAAAGACCCTAGACTTTGGTAAATTTATCAAGGTGACATATATTAGCCTCTGATTTGAGAAGGTCTATCAGCCTTCTTTTGTCCAGATGCCCCTAGACAACTGGTCTTACATTTACCTCTTATTCTGAACCTTTCTAGAAAAAACTGAATATACATCAAATTAACAGGAAACAACTCTGTAATGAATATGTATTTCATGTACCTATACTGAATATATTACATATATAATTAATTTAAAAATATAATGAGTGCATCTCTCTTCTGTTCACAATTATCTTTTAAAAACGTTGAGAAAATAAATTACTATTCAGTCTGAAAAATTTCATACACATAAATGATTATAAAAGATGTTTGTATTTCTATCACGTTCATTCTCCAGTTATAACAATTATTGATAGTAATTCTAACAGCTTTAAATGAAGAGAGAGTACCTTTATTATGGAAACTCTAAAAATACTATACCCTTTCATTTTTCAGATTTGAAGTTTTTAGGTTTTGTTTCTTCCCTCTACAATTCTATCATCCACAAAAATCGGAATTGATGCCTTAATTGTGATAGGCTGCCAGAAATAAAAACTAAAATCTGAGAAAACACAGAAATTTCTCACATTGTAATGAGTCCATATTTTAGAACCTTAAGATGTCATACATTATAAGAGACACCTAAAGTCAGTTGAAGTCAAACCACTGTCTTTCATCCATAGATAATTAAAATGACCCCATGTTTCAAGGCGTAAGTCAAGGGTTTTCAGGAGTATAGTAATCTTTAATGGCTCACCTTCAGGAAATATTCTTTGCAACCTGGGAAAGGTATTGAAAAGAAGCTTATGGACCACAAAGAGAATTTAATGGGCTCTTAACCCCTTTCAATTGAGGTATAAGACGTGGGATTACTAAATGGAGCAACTATTTAAGTCTCTTCATTCCATTTTTCACTCAGACAGAGAGGAGCCAGCAAAGCGGTCACTTGAAATTGTATGTGCATTTTGAGTACTGAACTTTCACATTTATGAGAGTCTTATATAGGTATCGCCAGACAATCTAAAATCTCGATTTCCTACCTGTAAATTAGTGTATCATATCGATATCAGAAATAGTGATTTTGATGTTATAACAATATCAAAATATCACATTAAAATAAAACATTTTTGCTGTGCTGAGAGTATTACAAAATTTAAATGACAACTTTACATTGTAAAAGGGTTAATTTCTTGACCTCAAACATGTTTAATTGTTACTAATGTGTGTTATACTAATTAAAATTGCTTCAATAATCATATGAAGAAGCTGCAAAGCTTTTAAGACTCCTGCTAATCCACCACCCTCTGGTTGCTTGTTTCTAATTTGTTCATTTTAATGTACCAATTATGCGAATTAGAGCAAATAAACATGTTGTGAAAAAATCTCTCTTCTGAGACTCTGACCCCAAAATGTTTTGAATCAGATAGAACAATCCCTGTTCTAGCTCAATTATTATGCTTCTAGAGTAAAGAATTAAAAGATTGATTTATTTAATTAAGAAAAAACAGATATATCTCGAGTTTTCATGATTTTCATCCTGTATTCTCAAGTGCTAAGTATTTTCCTGATCAAATCCAAAAAGGAATAAAATCAGATAAATGCATAATGCATTAGGATATCAATTTTAATGAAAACTCCATAAAGAATCACCGTATGTTCAAATCATAAGAGGAAGGGTGTTGCGTTTGTACTGTTTGTTCATGGCAAACATTAATGATTCCAATATCCTAGCACAGATGAGGGGAACATACTGTATTTTATCTTATTTGAGTAATGAACTTTTGACATATAGGCCTTTTATTTTGTTGTTGTTGCTACTGTTTACATATGCTGCATATTTGTTTCTCTCTGTTTAGAGATAGCCCCCATTGCAGAGCCGTATTTCTCACTGAGGATATGTAGACAGTTTTGCTTTAACATGCAGACAGCAGAGTGCATCCAGAGTTGTCGGATCTTTCTGCTCCCAACATAGTCATGTTGCAGACAATGATCATTCTCTTCACTTAGATTTAATGGTGTACCTTCTTCCCAGTGTGGGTGCCTGGGACAGATTCTCATGGCTCCAGCTGTGTCATCACCCCTCAGGAGCCCCGGGTTTGCCTTATAGTGGAGGGTCAAGAGATAGAATTTCTTCTGGACACTGGAGCAACCTTTTCTGTACTTCTCTCTAACCCTGGTCTTTTATCCCCCAAATCCTTAACTATACAGGGAGTGTCTAGAAAGCCAGTTACCAAGTTTTTCTCTCAGTCTTTAAGCTACAATTGGGATGACTGGCTGCTCTCTCATTCCTTCCTAATCATGCCTGAAAGTCCTGCTCAGGACCTTTTGGGGAGGGATATGCTAACTAAAGCAGGAACAACCATTTATATAAATATGGGGCAGGAACCTATATTATGCCTTCCCTTATTAGAGATAAAAATTAACCCAGAAGTGTGGGCTTCCAACGGACAGGTGGGAAGAGCAAGACCCAATCCAGACATGGTTTTGTATACAGATGGAAGTTCTTTCACAGAACAAGGAACTTACAAAGCAGACTGTGCTGTAGTTACTCAGTATGTTGTAATTGAGATTAGGTCTTTCCCTCCAGAAACCAGTGCGCAATTAGCTGAGCTACTAGCCTTAACCTGTGCTTTAAAAATTGGAAGAAACAAACAAGTCAATATATACACTGACTCAAAATATGACCTCCTCATTTCACGTGCCCATGCTGCCATTTGGAAGGAAAGACAATATCTAACTTCCAATGGCTTTCCCATAAAATATCATCATGAAAGAGACAGGTTGTTATCAGCCATTCATGCTCCACAAGAAGCAGCAGTTATTCATTGTAAGGGATGCCAAAAGACATTTGATGAGATTTCTGAAGGTAACCAACTTGCTGATAAAGAGGATAAAATAGCATCACAGAAAGGAATAATTCCCCTTGTGTCACCTCTCATTTGGGGGAGATCACGTGAGAATCATGCACCTCAATATACCCAAAAAGAGAAGGAGTGGGCTTTATCCAGAGACTGTTCACTCCTTCCATCAGGCTGGCTACAAAATAGAAGTGGACTTTTGCTATTACCTGCCACAAGCCAATGGAAAATGCTTAAAACTTTACACCAGTCTTTTCATTTTGGCACTGAAAGTACCCATCAAATGGCTAAAGCTCTCTTTAATGGAAAAAAACTTATTTAAAACCATAAAATAGATAACAAGGACTTGTGAGGTATGCCAGAGAAACAATCCTTCAAATCACCATCTAACTCCCCCAGGTATACAGAAACAAGGTAAATATCCAGGTGAAGATTGGCAAATAGATTTCACTCATCTCACTAAGGTACATGGTATACAACATTTGCTAGTATTTGTGGATACTTTTACGAATTGGGTTGAAGCATTCCCTTGTAGGGTGGAAAAGGCCCAGGCAGTTGTAAAGGCTTAGTACATGAGATTATCCCCAGGTTTGTTTGTTCGAAGTTTACAAAGTGATAATGGTCCAGCCTTCAAGGCAGCTATGACACAGGGAATATCTAAAGCTCTAGGTATAAAATATCATCTACACTGCTCCTGGAGGCCACAATCCTTTGAGAAGGTAGAAAAAAATGAATGATAAAATCAATGGACAGTTCCGAAAGCTAACTCAAGAGACTCATCTCCCTTGGACTAAATTGCTTTTCATTGTTCTCCTTAGAATAAGAAATTTACCTCAGAAATTCGGATGTAGCCCATTCAAATTATTATATGGAAGACCCTTTTTAACTAACGATTTATTATTAGATCAAGAAACTATAGAATTAGTAAAACATATTACTTCTTCCACTGAATTTCAACAAATCCTTAAAAACCTCCCAACTACACTTTCACATTCAAAATTAAAGGAGCTTTTCTCTCCTGGAGATCATCTAGTCATGATCAAAACTCTTCCCTCTAATTCACCTTTCCTAACCCCAACTTGGGAAGGTCCCTTTTCTGTTATCTTATCTTCTTCTACAGATGTTAGTTGTGGGAATAGATTCCTGGATACATCATTCCTGGAACCCACCACCTTCTACAGAAGCAGCCCATGAAGAGAATTAACCATAATCCACCTATACTTGTCAGCCTAAAGAAAATTTAAAGTTATTGTTTAGGAGACAGCAAGGAAAGTGTTAATATAGTTTTCTTTTTAACACCACTGACTTTGTTCTTCTAACCTGACACTGTAATTAACTTACTCTTAATTACTCTTGCCTTTTAATGTGGTAATCAGATTTGTGTCTTCCAGAGATAATATCATCAAACTGCAAACAGTGAAAAGGATTTCAGCCCAGACCTGACTCTATTGCAGACCCCTGGACCACTGCTCATCTGAAAAGATCCAAACTGTTCCCTTCTATTGATATAGGATCCCCCCATTCCAGCCTAAACAAGGAACCCCAGTTTCTGGGGCCTGGGCAATTTCATGAAGAGAATACACTAACGTTTTACTCCAAGCTAGAAGAATCAACCTAGATTTCCACTTACTGAGAACCCTGGATCAACTTCTTCTGAGGAACCTCTAACTCCCTCCCCCCCCATATCATTGTTCATATTCACCAGGAAGCAGTTTAGATCAGTCAGCACCCCTTTTCCCTAACAGCAGTTAGAACTTCTATTTGGAGAGAGAGGATTGATACAAGATTCCACCACTCAGAGCTAGACAGGGAGCCCTCCATTCTCTAGGCCCAGGTGAGCTTGGAGGTCGGACCCCCATTTCCAGACACAAGCAGACTACCTTTTTTGGAACACACCTTCTGGGCTCTGATAAGATCATGAACAAAGCAGCCTATGATGGTTTTTTGGGTGGTTCCACCTTGAGTAGGAGCACACACCCTAATCCCTTCTCAGAGACAAGACTGTAAAGGACCTGATAACCTTGCCCTAGTGGAGAAAGCACTACATTCATTCATTTGTTAATGTGCTCACTAACTTAGAAAAAATGTTTTTCCATCTACCAATTCCTGGCCACATGTAATACACCTAGATAAAGAGCCCACTAGAGACTCTCCTGTTAGTTCTTCACCCCTTCCAGAAGTTCTGGTCCTTTTTACTTCTTCTGTACTCCTTTCTAATTTCTAATAAAAATCCTGATCTGTGGTCTGAGGGTTCATTCTTTGAATCCCCGAGACCAAGGACTGAAGAGCAAAATTCCAGTATCATAGATGGCTACTATAATTTAAAAAAAGTGAGGGAAACAGATTCTTCTCTAGGAGCCTACAAGAAACTAGTTCTACCAACAACTTTTAGCCAGTGAAACTAATTTTAGAATTTTGACCTCCAGAAATTTAAATTTGTTTTGTTTAAGTCAGTGATTTTGTTTTGTTTAAGTTGTCAGTGATTTGCTACAGCAGCAACAAGACACTAATACAATTGTGACTTATGTACTTGATAGAATATCTGGTGAGGATGCAAAGAAAAAATAAGAATAAACCATAATAAAATCATAGTTAACATGCTGGGTTTTTTTTTTTTTGTTTGTTTGTTTTTTGGTAGCAATATAAATATATGTATCCACCTACACACATGAGAATAAAATATACATATGTACACATAGGATCATATTCTATTTATCATCTTCTCTTGTATTGTATAATATAATAATTTTATGATTGTCAAAAAGCATAAATTTTACTACAAAATGTTCCCACTATTTATATCACATGATTTATTTAACCAGTTCCTTATGATAGGCCAAAGGCTTCATGATAAAAAAAATTCTATATTGAATATAACATATATTGTTTTTTACCTCAATATTAAAGAATATTGAATCTCTATTGAGATATAAAACTTTTTGCTAAGGTCAATTTTTAGAAGTCAAATTAGGGCGGCGCCTGTGGCTCAGTGAGTAGGGCGCCGGCCCCATATGCCGAGGGTGGCGGGTTCAAACCCAGCCCCCGCCCAACTGCAACAAAAAAATAGCCAGGCGTTGTGGCAGGAGCCCGTAGTCCCAGCTACTTGGGAGGCTGAGGCAAGAGAATCGCTTAAACCCAGGGGCTGGAGGTTGCTGTGAGCTGTGTGATGCCACGGCACTCTACCAAAGGGCCATAAAGTAAGACTCTGTCTTTATAAAAAAAAGAAAAGAAAAAAAAAAAAGAAGTCAAATTAGTAGTTCAAAGGCTATATTTACTTTTAATACATTTGATACAAAACTTTCCTTCAGAAATGTTTTTTCAATTTACATGTTGTCAAGTATTGAATTACCCATATTTGCCAATGATTCTGTTTCTCATTTCAGTATGCCATTTTGAAAAAAAAGGGATTTTATCATTAAAATTATTTTTTGAATTTTATTGCTAGAGAGGTTGAAAATTTCTTTCATCACTGCTGTTTGTTTGCATTTTTTAATGTTTGTGAATTTCCATTTATAATTGTTTTATAATTGGTGTTTTTTATTGATTTGTAAGAATGCTTCATATAATTATTATAATAAAAATTACATGTAATATATGTTGGAATATATTATTTACAATATACTCTTTACCTTTTATTTTTTTCTTGTCATGATTTTGAGTGTATGCTTTCTGGCTTTATACCTTTGACACATGAATGTAAGAAAAATATTCCCTTTTAAGGTACTTTGTGTTACAAATTTACTTCAACCTTAAGATCTTAAAACCATTGAAATATATTTCTTAAATATGTGAGAAAATGGTTGTTCAATTTTTCTTTATTTAATTCTGTCTTTTCTCAAGAAATGTGGTGTCATTATCCTCTTTCTCTACCTCTTTCTCATTATCACTGAATTGTTCAGTGATAATGACATTGATGGAGTCAATAAATGTATGCATCTGCTATGGGGTAGAGGTATGAGATGGAAGCTGCAGTGGCTCAAGCAAGGTGTCCGAGCACAAGAAGAATGAGGATGGTGGATAATTTACAAAAAAGAGAAATTTATTTCTCACAGTTCTGAACATTGAGAAATCTAAGATCAAGGCACCAGCATTTCGTCTGGTGAAGGTCTTCTTGCTGTGTCTACACAGCTAAAGCTGGGACAAACCAGCAAAATTAGTAAATGGTTCATACAGCCTTTTTAGTAAGGCCCTTACTGCTACGTATAAGGGAGGACACCTATTGCCTAATCTCCTCTTAAATACCTATAATCTCTTAATATTATATTGGCAACATTTGCATTTTGGAGGGAATATGTTTAAGCCATAACACTGCCCTGCAGCCATAGACAATTCACAAATTAATGAGTATGGCTATGTTTCAATAAAATCTTATTTACCAAAACAGATGGTGGACTGAAATTAGCCCCCAGAGTATAGGTTCTCAACGCCTGCTTTACTTTAGATACTCTTCTTATGAATTATTAAATGCAATTTGAATTTTAGTTTTGGTATTTTTTTCCTTTAACATTTAAAGTACATAAAGGCATTTTCTTCCCTCTGAGCCTAATTTTGTAAATCTCTCATAAATATTGATATGCAATGTGCTTACTACTAACTTTTTTACATATTATATTATTTATATTTATATTCTTTCCAGACTAAGAATTATTAAAGAAGTTACATCAGTTTTACTTTCATGTTTTTCTTTTTTTCAAATTAATGTGCAGGTACAAACAATTAGGTTACAATATTTGCATTTCTTAGGTAGAACTCCTGCTGTTGTGTCTTGTACCTAGGAGGTGTGTCGTATACCCTTACATTGTCCCCATTAAGTAGCAGAACATCAATACACTTTCTTCTATTCCTCCCTCCCTTTTCTTCTTCCCCTTGCCCCCATCTTGAATTGTACAGCCATGTATGAGATTGTTTACTGGTTTCATATTGGTATTGAGTACAATGAATACTTGCTTTTCCATTCTTGTGATACTTTACTAAGAAGTATGTGCTTCAACTCCACATAGGTTAACGCAAAAGATGTAAAGTCTCCATCTATTCATGGCTGAATAGTATGCCATGGTATACATATACCACAGTTTATTAGCCCGTTACTGGGTTGATGGACATTTAGGTTGTTTCCATGTCTTGGTGACTATTATGCAACATAAAGTTATTTCATTTCCATGCCTTTGTGTGAAGATGAAAATTTTTATCAGAATTGAGTTCCACCTTTATTGCCTTGTGATCTGAGTACATAGAAGGTAAAATTTCAATCTTTTTAATTATTTTAAAGATTTTATTTGAATCCTGGGATATGATCTATAATATTTTGGAGTATGATACACAGGCTAATAAAAAGAATGTATATTCATTAGCTTGGGGATGGTATGTTTTTATATGTCTATTAAGCCCACTTGTTCTAGGGTCACATTTAACTCCCTGTTTCTTTAGTTAGTTTCTGTTTAGAGAAGCTGTCTAGTTCTGTTAGAGGGGTTTTAAAGTCTCTAGATATTATGATGTTATAGGATATCATATTTTTCAGACCATTTAAGGTCCATTTTATAAATCTGGGAGCATTTAAGTTGGGTGCATAAATACTTAGAATTTAAATGTCTTGTTGTATTATTTCCTTGACCAGTATAAAGGGGGCATCATTTTATTTCTTTAGTTGCTTTGAATCGACTTGTACCTGAAAATAAGATTGTAATCCCTCCTTTCTTTTTATTTCCATTTGCCTGAAATATTATTTTCCAACCCTTCACCCTGAGTCTCATTTTGTCCTTCGAGGTTAGGTATGCTTCCTAGAGACAGCATATAGATGACTTGTGCTTTTTAAAAACCAATCAGCAAGTCTGTGCCTCTTCAGTGGGAAATTCAAGCCATTTACCTTTATTGAGAGAATTGATACATATGGTGGAGTTCCATGCATCTTATTTTGTGAAAGTTCGTTGCTCAGTTTATCCTTTATGCCATCATGGAAGCTAGTTTCTGGGTGTTTCCTTTACTGATAGTACATTGTAATGGTCATCGTAGAGAACAGGTATGAGTATTTCTAGTACAGTTGGTCTTGTGGAAAATTTCCTCAATGTTTGCATGTTAGTAAAAGATTTGATTTCTCTATTAAATTTGAAGCTTAGTTTAGGAGAATATAAAATTGTGGGCTGAAATTGTTCTGCTTGAGAAGGTTAAATGTTGATGACCATTATCATCTGCCTTGAAAAGTTTCAGCTGAGAAGTTCACTATCACCCTGATGGATCTACCCCTGCAGGTCAATTGGCACCTACTCCTGGCTGCTTGTAGAATTCTCTCTTTCATTTTGACTTTGGAAATATTCATTACAATGTGACTTATAAATGCTCTGTTTGTGTTGAGATGACCTGGGGTTCAAAAATCCCTTGAAAATGAGTGTGTCAGAGTCTTTGGTGATGCATGGAAATATTTAATTTATGATATCCTCCAGTAGGACTTCCATTCATTTGTGTTCGTCTTCCCCTTCAGGGATACCTATAATTCAAATGTTTGAATGCTTTATAAAATCCCATAAATCTCTAGGTAATCACTCTGCTCTTTCTTTCTTCTTTTCTGTCCCTTTAAATGTCTGTGTTAGCTTTGAGATTCTTCTCCATGGTCTAATCTGTTATTGATACTTTTTAATGCATCTTTAAGTTCCCTGATTGACTCTTTTAATTCTTTATGCTTTGATATATCCTTTCTAATTTCATGTCTTTTGTTCATTATTTGAGTCAGTTTTTGGATTTCTGTTTGGTTACTTTCCAACTTCCCTTCAATTTCCTTCATTATTTTTGCCATCCATAGTTTAATTTCCATTTCTGTCATTTTCATAATTTCTTTATAGGTGAAATCCTCTGCAGTAGTTACCCTTTGATGCTGTGGGAATTTTGCTCTGTTATGGTTTTTCATGTTGCCAGATTTTTCTGTTGGTTCCTCCTCATGTGTGTTTTCTTCCTATTTACTTCCTTTCTCTACTTTTTCCTCTCATTCTTCATTATATTTAAATTACCTTCTCTCTGTGCTTAGGTGTTGAAGTGCCCTTTGGTATAGGGTCAAAAGGAATAGAAGAGTAAAGAGCAAGAAGGGAAAAAAGAAACAATAAAAAAAAATAGGGGGGAGGATGAAATGAAAAAATTGGAAAAAAGGGAGAGAAGAAGGACAAAAAGAGAGAGAAATATGGTATTTGGCAGGGTGCTTGACTCACACCTGCAATTCTAGGACTGTGATGGGCCTGTGTGGGTCCCTCAATGTCAGGAGCTCCTTTCCAGTCTGAGCAAAAGCAAGACTTTACCTCAACCAACCATAGACAAAATCAGCAGTGTGTCATAGTAGGGACCTACCAATACCATCCTTCTAAATTCTAAAGTTAGAAGGATATCTTAGACCAGAGGTTGAAGATATCCTTGAGCCAGGCCAATGCCATGGCACCCCATCCCAGGCCTCAGAGTGAGGCTCTTCCCCATAAACAGAATATAGACCAATAGAATAAAACAGACCAGGAAAAAGAAAAATATAATAATAACATAAATAGATTAAAAAATAAATAAAATTGTATAAGATGTAAAAAGGGTGGATATCTTAGTTGTTATTTGAGAAATTTATGTAGAAAAAATGAGAAAATTAAAAAAAAATCTCTTCAAAAAGAGAGAGAAAAGGAAGAGAAATAGAAAAGAAAGAAAGAATAAAAGGGGCAGAAAAGCCATAGCAAATACAGAGCCTTTGCTATTGAAGAAAGTAAAAAATGAAAAACTAAAATACAGCAATATAAAACAAACAAAAAAGCCAAAGGATAAAAAATGGGAGGGGGGGAATACACACACACACAAACACACACACACACATTACCTGGACACCAATTGGTGCTTCAAGAAGACAGAAAAAATTAGGAAAAAAAAAAAATTGTAATACAATATATTGCCTGGACACCAGTTGGTGTTCTGGAGTTAAGAGACACAAAACATGAATGCTGATCCTGCTACAAAAGATGGGGGCTGGAATCCGCTATCTAGTCAAGGATATCTAGTCCTATCTTCCTGATTTATTTGCCTTCAATTAGGGCTTGGTTCAATCTCCACATACTTGGAAGCCTAAAGTTCCTGCCAAACTACTTAGGACACATGTTATGACCTTCCAGATAGTGCCCTTTGGCCCCAACTCACCCCCAGGGTGGCTGTCAGAGTTCAAAAGAGAGCCAGAGGTAGCCACATTCTAGGACCCTGGGGGATGTTCCTCACAGGCAGTCCTCCCACAATGGCAATGCCCTGTTAGCAGGTGAATCAATGAGAACTCCACCCTCCGCCCCCCAGTGGGTCAATTCTATCTACAAGGTGCTCTTCAAGTTTACTTGCTTGCTTAAGTCCTCCCAAGGCAGCTGAGTGAGCACCAAAGCTCCCCCACCAAAAAAAAAAAAAAAAAAAACAACTGTAGGACAGCCCTTCTCTGTCTCTAGACCTCCCTCAGAAGGTCACCCACCTCTGTACATGCCCAGAAATTCAACTTCTGTGCTGGTCTTCCACTGATTCTTAACTCCTCATTGGCTTCTAGAAACCTAGTTGATTCATTGTGCTCCCAGAGTGATGTTCAGATGTGGCTGGAATCCTCTTTCCCCAGTCTCACCATGAATGGCTGCTAAGAACATATCTATACTCTACCAGCTTTAAAGGTCCTCAGTTATGTTAGAAAATGAACAAAGGGGGCCAGGTGTGGTAGCTCACACTTGTAATGCTAGCACTCTAGGAGGCAAAGGCAGGTGGATTATCTGAGCTCAGGAATTTGAGACCAACCTTAGCAAAAGTAAAACCCAATCTCTACTGAAAATAGAAAAACTAGGTAGGCACTGTGGTGGAGCCTGTAGTCCTAGTTTCCTAGAAGAGTGAGGCAAGAGGATAACCTGAACCAGGAGTCTGATGTTGCTATAAGGTATGATGTCACAGTGCTCTACCTAGGCCACAGAGTGAGATGGAAGGAAAGAAAGAAAGAATGAATGAATGAAAGGAAAGATGGATGGAAGGAAAGAAGAGAGGGAGATAAAAGTCTTTGAAAATAAGGACTTGGAGAGAATAATTAAAGGAACACAAAGTGACATTTTAGTACTAGCACAATGGCACATGCTATTCAGTGAAGGAATAATAGACTCAGGAGCATGACCCATTGTTTTGTTTTGCCCAAACTAGAGCTATTTGGATGTACTGTGGCCTCAAAGAATCATAGCACAGAGGTTAATAACTACAATTAGAATCGTGTAGAATGATTTTAGTGTACAGTGGGAGAGCCTAAGGGAATGGATTTAGATTAAAAAGCTGAGAGACTATGAAAGAAACTACTCATATGAAAATAGAAAGGAGAGTTACAATACAATTCTGCAAAACTTGGGGTATGGTCAAGTTACTAAGTATTGTTCATTTTCTTTTATCATTATCTTTCTCTAATATTGCATTTTTAGCATCTTCTCAATAAACAGTTAGGAACTGAAAATAAGAGCACTGAATATGACTTGGCCTGCAAGCTCAAAAATGCTGGCCTCCTATAGACTCTGTTAATTTACATATGTACATTCCTGCTACCAAAAACATGCATGCACTGGGACAAGAGCAAATCAGAGGGTGAAGGAAAACAAGTGGTTTTCTTGATGACATACTTTAAAAACATGAATTATCAAGACCCCTGGAGGCATAAGCATGGAAAAGAGAAAATAAATTCAGTCTTTTTCTCATTCAAATCAAACTAAAAGGAAACTGTCACCTTCTTCCTCTTAATGGTACATATTTTCACTTACTCAATTATTTTCTGTAACAATGATACAGACTCAGCCACACTCTGGGGACTGTTCTGATCGAAAATTCACACAGCAATCCCTGGGAAGAATAGCTGTTACGAGCTTGATGGATGAGAACTGAGGTGGTCTCTGGTTGTAAACTCTATAGCCACATCATCGATTTAGTGACACTATTTTCAAATTCTGTGCTTGCTGAATTATGGGGAGTGAAGTTGTTCTGCTTCTTCCAGTCCATATTCCTCTAACCTTTCTGAACATGAAGATGTCTAGCTCCTACATAACAATCTCAAGAGACTGTTTTTTTTTTTTTTTTTCCTAAGTGTGTGCCTACTTTTTATAGAATCTCCAAAGATAAGGGGGGGAAAAAGTGACCAGAAAGAGAATAATTCATAGCTATCACCACAATTCAAAACAGAATATTTGAAGGTTGTAGATTTACTATGTTCTTTTATGACTTTCTGCTATCGGGCTATTTCCATCATAAAAAAAAAAAAAAAAAGTCTCCCAGATGCATAAACTGAATGTCACAAAGGCACACTATCTCAAGTGCTGTAGTCCTGAAGAGCTGAGGAATTCCTGAAGAGACAGGCTGTCAACAAAGGAATTACTTTAGGGATGCAGCAAGCTATAAAGCCCTGTTTTCCCTTTTGTAAAGGTCATTACAGTGAACTTTCCTCCTTTATGATAGGAAGAGACAATCAAAAGGAAGATTCCCAGCCACAAATACTACGACTCTGTTGCCATCACTAGCTCCCTAGTCAGTCTGGGGGTCTAGGGGAGTGATAATCCACAAGTCCAATATATGTTGTACATAAACAGTAACGCAATAGCAGTTTCAAATTTTTGTCAGGCAATTAAACTTTATGCCAAGCCAATTGAATTTTTCTGTTGTTTTATTAAGTCCTATGGAGAAAAAAAAAAAAGGAAATCTGTTCTCTCTGGTAAATCACAAGTTTCACAATACATTTCTTAATACAAGCTCCTTGTTCTGCTATTTTGATATATTAAATATCCAGCAATGAATTTCTGGGGTCATAAATCTACAGTGATAAAATTAATACTATTGCTGAAGACAAATAAATATTTTATTGCAGTTTTATGAGCTTTCATTCCCTCTTCACTTGCAAGTAGATGTTGTTTGGTGGTATGAAGACATTTTACTTCTGTAAAATGTATTAGAAACAATATAGTAGTAATAGAATTCATATCTACAAAAGTGTTATGCGCCTTTAAGATTGAATATTCAAGCACATCACCCCCAAAAAACTTCTTAAAAAATAATTTGCCAACGAAAATAATGCTGTCATTATAGTCAACTCAATTTATTTTCTAAAATTTTTTTTTTATTTCAATTGTGGGCACTACTTATATATATGTGGCACTTTTTTGTTTCTTCATTTTTGTTGTAATAGTAAAAAAATTGACTTGTAACAAGAAATAAGGTATTAAAATAGTATTCCCCAAAATAGTATTCCCCAAAATTAAAATTCTTTTAATTTTCAATCTTGCATAAACCCTGCAGATCTCAGTGGAAGTTTTATATGAAAAATCAAGGAATATGAAGATTATAAAGGTTGGGAGAGGGGAGCACTGGGAGACACAGTGCCCCACTGACTTCTTTAGGAACTTTAATTTGGTTCACCTACCTACAGAAAAATTTTCATAAATCATATACATTTTATATTGAAAGATCTGGCAAATGATTTATGTATGTCTTGTGTATGTCACACACATACACAAGAATAGGAAAGTGAGACTTACAGAAGTTAATTACTTACCTTAAAAATATTTTGAGGCAAAACTCAGACCACTCCTAGATTACCTGCCTGCTTATTTCTTAAATCCAGTACCTTTTTATTATAATACATTAATTGTGATGCTTACATAAACATTTTTTTAAACTTAGATCAGACAAAAGTCCACAGAAGTATTATTCAATATAATCTGCTCATTACACATTTTGACCTTTGGTCATTTCTGCAATATAGTCTTTTCAGGATGCTGCTTACTGCTTTCCTGGTTCCACACCCTTGCACACCATACACATTCCATTCTCTTCTTCAGCTAATCCCTATTTTCCCCAGGTACAGATTCCATGGGCAGGGAGGCTTACTCAGAGATAGGACTATTCAAAAGCACTTCTATGTTTGGCAGGAAGTAACATATACATGCCAACTACCGACTTCACTAATATTGTGAAGAACATCAAAATACTTTGCAAACCATCATACAGATAACAACAACACCCCAACCCCTCCCCCCCAAAAAAGTGAACACCTAAGTCAAGTCAAATCAACAGGAGATCTGATTAACCCTTCCTTCTGTAATCATAAAACAGAAGAAAGGAAGGAAGGAAAGAAGGAAGGGGGTGAGGAAGGAAGGGAGGGGAGGAAAGAGGGTGAGAGAGCAGGTGAACTAAACAAAGGTTTCTAAAACAAGATGGGAAATGAACAAAGTGATCCCTACTTGATTCTTGCCCCCCCTTACTGACTTAAGCAAGAGCCCAGACCACAATACAGGGAGCAGAAATCAAGGCAGAGCCCAGGAAATTGCTAAAGTCAAGAAGATAGAGCTGTGAGTCTGGAGAGAAAAACATAATTAGACTTTCCTAGGAAAGAGTATTGAAGAGAAGACAGCTACACCAAAAGAAAAATTCTTATTAAAAACCCACATTTTTAATAACTAGACATATTATCAGTCAGCTGAACACTGTAGTCTTCAGTTTCTTTTTCATCCAGCTGTGACTGTGTGATTATTTTGACCAATGAGATGTAAAGAAATGCTATGCATGGACGTTGATACTAAAGGTGCACCTTTTCCCCACTGGCCAGTGTGATTGCTCAAGTTAGAGCTTTCTTATTGGACAATGAGGCATACTGGCACAGCCATAGGCATATGGACCACCTGGTTTTCTCCCTGCACTTATAATCACTTGAGACATCCATAGTCCTGTTGGACCCTCAGTCACTGGTCCATACAAGTTGCATATACAAGGCCCGTTCACGTCTGGCAGCAATCTTCTACACTCCTACACTCCTTGACTTGCATCTTTGGCTACATTGAGATTACTCTGAAGATCCTACAACATAATGTTGGAGATGGGAAATTCTATGGGGAAAAAAAAAAAAAAGAACATTTTTATTCCCATGACTTGTTATCTCTTTAGGATCTACCCAGGCCGTGGAGCACAAACTTTTTCTGATGTCAAATGCCACACATCTATTTGGAGACATGCTGCAGGAATCAGTCCATGAAGATGGCATATTACTGCTGAATTCTTCTCTACCTCTCCTTTCACCTAGAGTGGGAAGCAAAAAAGTTTTGCTCTTGGTAAATTATTCTGCAAAATATTTTGCTTATGTCTTAAGTCTTTCCTATTTCAATAGGGACCCGGTTTTTGAAAAAATAAACATCAGAAAGAAACAACTCCCAACCCTTATTTCTATTTTTAAATTCCTTCCTTGAGTGACTGACCAAAGGGTTGACTAAGTTAAAAAATATATATTGCTGAAAATGTCCAGAGAAATTACTTAGCAAAGATATAAAATTACTACCCCACTGCATCAGATTTGATGATCATCAAACTTTTCTTCTGCCTTAAAGCTAATAAATTTCCCAATCTGGGGAAGGTATGATTAAAAATTTTAGAAGCTGGGCAGCGCCTGTGGCTCAGTGAGTAGGGTGCCAGCCCCATATACCGAGGCTGGTGGGTTCAAACCCAGCCCCTGACAAACTGCAACAAAAAAATAGCTGGGCGATGTGGCAGGCGTCTATAGTCCCAGCTGCTCAGGAGGCTTAGGCAGGAGAATCTTGTAAGCCCAAGAGCTGGAGGTTGCTGTGAGTCCTGTGACATCATGGCACTCTACCCAGGGCGGTAGAAGCTTTCTCATGTAGCTATTAATAAATATGTTTAGAAAGTACTATTTTTTGCTTCCTAAGCAAAATAATTTATAATGAATTCTTCATTTATTTTGCCATGAAAAGTTGCTCTTTTTGCTTTGGTGGTGCTAACTTTTATACAAAATGAGGCACAACTTTTATACAAAATGAGGTGGTCCTAACTTTCATACAAAATTATCAAGTAGAGCTCACATAAAAAAGCAGAGAATGGCAACAATCAACTGAAGTCTGTGCAACTTTGTATAAATGCACCAAAGATGAGCATAGCATTTCAAAGGCATCAAGAGAGATTTGGATTCCCTCATATAGAAATGGAAACTGATAAGAGCTGAAGGGAAACAGAGTTTATAAATTATTATTTTAAAAGAAAATGTATAAAATAAAGTAGATAATTTCTTTAATCCTCTTTTTTTATATATTATGATTTTACAGAAAAAAAAAATGAGCCAATCAGGCTTTCACCAGCATCTAACCTCTTTCTACTCTACCAGCTTATAGTCCCTCTCTTCCATACAAAAAGGAATCAATTACTTGATTTACTGAATAATTATAATGTAATAATAGGATAATATTTTGAGATGTTAATTGACATTTCTTTGTCTAAGTTTTCCTGAGTTCATTGCTTTCTGACTCCTAATAGTTGGGTAGCAATAATATATTAAAATAGATGTCTAGGGTGGCACCTGTGGCTCAGTGAGTAGGGTACGGGCCCCATATACCGAGGGTGGTGGGTTCAAACCCAGCTCCCACCAAACTGCAACAAAAAATAGTCAGGCATTGTGGCGGGCACCTATAGCTACTCAGGAGGCTGAGGCAAGAGAATCGCCTAAGCCCAAGAGCTGGAGGTTGCTGTGAGCTGTGATGCTATGGCACTCTACCGAGGGTGATAAAGTGAGACTCTGTCTCTAAAAAAAATAAATAAATAATAAAAATAATTTAAATAGATGTCTATGTGCCTTACCCTAGCCAATACCATATTCTTCACTTTGATTATTAAAAATTTACTGAAAAAATAATTTACTAAAAGCAAAAATACAGGTGCTTTGTAACGGTTGTGATTTTGATGAATAAAGGCCTTATGGATTCTAAGATCCAGAGTCTGTGGACCTAACACATATATATTATCAAAAACACCACCACAACCACCAACAACAAAACAGAATATGGGAGATACAGAGTAATAATATGAGGTTTATCTTCCAATCATAGCCAAGCAAGGGAGGTGATCTTTTCCTAGACTACAGCAGTAAGTTTGGAGATTATAAAAGAGGATGAGAAATTAAGAGGTTGTCTTAAGTATTTAGTTTACCTCTGTATCTGCCACATGCCAACACTGTGTTTGACTGTCAACTCCCCAGAAGACCACAACTAGAAAATGAAGGAGACTCTTGTCTCCACAGGCACTACACCTGAGAATGTTACATACGTGATAGCTGTTAAACAGAATTTTCAAAGAGATACATTTTGGAAAAAAGTAATGGAACAGGGGCTATCTTAATTTTAAGCACACTACTTAGACTCAGCCTTAAGTCTTTTAGCTTTAGACCTATTTGATATTGGTGCCACAAATTTCATCTCATGTTTGCAGAGCACTCTTCATTAGTTGTACCCAAACCATACTATATTATTCAGTAAACCCATTGGATTATGTTGTCTGAAAATATATCACTGGTGGCTCCGTATAACTGTTACCAGGTTGTTTTGTAGGAGTCTATTGCCTATAAATCACAACCTCAATTGGCATGTGCCTTCAGCTTAGTCCCTGATATCACCTATCTCATTTTGGCTCATCATGTTTCCTTTTTGAAAAAAAAAAAAAGAGAGAGAGAGAGAAATCTTGAGATGAATTACATTTAAGGGTGAAAAAAACTGAGCTTTGATTTGAATTCAAAAACTATAACCATTTTATTTCCATTCCCAAGGGCTTTCATTTCACATTTTACATGAGGCACAAAAGTAGGAAGAGTACTGCATGCAGTGGTCCAGAAATATCAGCAAAGATAGATGATGGTACTAAGACTTCTTAGTGAGACGTTCTTGAAATTTGACTAGTAGCAGTTTAAAACAGATCCTATACACATAAATTATACTAGTCTCTCAGGAGAATATATAAGGGAAGACTAATGTACTTAAATCTCAGAGATCTCTCTTCTACCTTTAATATTACTAACAAGTTTTGAGAAATAAAGGAATTAAGAATTTAGGTAGTTTGGCCTATGACCTTATATGATTTCAATGGTCACTTGAGAGATTTGATTTATTTTCAATGTTTAATTTGAGGAATCCTTATTTCTGATTTAGAAGTGGGATATAGTACTGATGATAATAATTCAAATCATTATGCTTTACGGTTCAAATGTGTAACCTCCAGAGCTGTAATCCCATCAAACAAAATAATGAAATGAATTATATTCCAACCAAAAAATGTAAGAAAATATGAAACTTAAATAAGTTTAAGTACTATGAGAAACTTTATGCACAACTTATCAAACACTAATGTAGATAGCAGTGCTTTTATCAGGTGCGGCTGATGCATCAGGAAAAGGAGGCCAGGCACCAAATATCAAAATAATTTTATATCTCCATGTTATGCTAGGACTGGGCATATGTCCTGTGATTATATTAAATGAGACTAAATAAAGTAAATTTAGGTACTTGCTCCAGGACACACTTACCTGTAGATGTGAAGGCTTACATACCAAGACTAATTGCTTACTGGTCATGCCTCACTTCAAGACCCTCACTTCTCTGCACACTCCAATCCAAAGTCATTGTGCCACTTACTGTGACAAGTCCCAACTAGTCCTCCTCCTTGAAAGACTTTAAAATTACTGTTTTTCAGGCCATAAAAACATATAAATCTCTCCCCTTTCCCCAAGTTTCCCTTTCCCATGCGCTACTCTATCAACATTGTACCTTACCTTATTGTGCAGATCTTAGCATAGCTAAGTTCTGATCTTTTGGGAAGTGGACAGTCACAACCCTTAGATTTTTATATTCTATTAGACAATGAGTTTTCAAGGTAGACACTCTATGTCCTTGTTACATATTTCAGAAAGTATCAAAAGATAATGATTGCATGTGTCAGAGAAGCAAAACTAAAACTGCTATATACTTTTACCAATAACTATATTGGAAGAATAGACATATTCTCATGCTTAAGATACTAAAAAAAAAGTCAGTTTCATTGATTTTTTTAAATTGTTTTTCTGTCCTCTTTTTATTTCAGAATATTACAGGGGTACAAATGTTTTGGCTACAAGAATTGCTTTTATACAATTTGAGTCAAAATTATAAATGTGCCCATCACCCAGTAATGTGCATGAAGCCACTGGGTATGACTTTACATTCCTTCCTTCCCCCTCCCACTTGCTTACTTTCTGTTGAGTTTTACTACCATATGTGCAGGTGAATGTTGATCAAATAGTTTCCATTTAATAGTGAAAAGATGTGGTGTTTGTTTTTTCATTCTTGCAATACTTCATTTAGAAGAATGGTCTCCAGTTCCATCCAAATTTTTACAAAAGTATTAGTTCACCATTGTTTTGAGGCTGAATAGTACTCACACTGGGAGGGTCCAAGCTATACTATAAGACTGTAGTAACCAAAGCAGCATGGCAATGGCACAAAAACAGAGACACAGACCTAGAGATCAGGACAGAGCACCCAGATGTAAAAGCATCCTCATCTTGACTCCTGATCTTTGACAAAGCACAACATACACTGGAGAGAAGAATCCCCATTCAACAGATGGTTTCATTACTTTTTAATTAATGTGAAAATTATTGAATATGGAAAAATAAAACTCAGGAGATCATTTCAGTTAAAAGAAAAAAAAAAGACTCTAGAAGATACATTTTAAATATTTAAAAAAGAAAAACAGAGGTAATATGTAGAAGGACTTTCTACTAATCATGATATAATAAGTAATCTGTCCCTAAGAGGAGCTTAACAATATTCAACAGTACAGGAAAGTATTCATTCAATGTGTGTTTTTAATAACTACTAAACGCTGAGTATGATAATTGTAATTGGTGTCGGACAGTGAATAAAACAAACACATTCCCTCATTGCATGGGAGTTGGATTCTAGCAGTGTGAAGAAAATATTTTTTTAAACAAATATATGCATAAGCATAAAATTACTATTTGTAGTAAGTACCTTGAAATAAAAGAGTAGAGTGAAAGAAATTCAAAATAGAATTGGACGCCAGAAGAAGTAAATTTTCAGTTGTAATAGTTAATGGGAAAGCAATATATTTTATCCATCTTATCTCCAATAACTCTGTAAGTTTTGGGAGAATAGATCACAATGAGGTAAAATTGTCACTTCTAGAAAGTCTATTTCTTTATAACAATATCAAAAGCTATAGAAAAAGTTATTAATTAGGGCCTCTTATGAGACTCTAAAAGAAACCAAAGTTAATAGTATCACAATATAATGTCAATTTAATTACATATTAACAATAAATGCATTTTGCATTGCTTACCTAGGTCATCCAGGATATAACCTGCACTATATTAACAAATTTACACTTCTAAACTACAAAAGAATGCACAAATGGGATATAAAGCATTGGAACATTCAACAGACACATGTATTTGACAAATACCTTAAAACATTTTGAGATTTTTAAAAAGTACATCTTACTCATATACTAAATGACATGTGATTCATACAATTTTTAGTAAATCTCATGATTCCGTTTATAGAAGAGGAAACTACAGCTCAAAGAAGATAAATTATCAGAGGTCCATAGCTAGGCAATGTGTAAATGAGTTTTGAAGTCAGATTTGTTTGAATGCCAAGACCATAACTTCTTTCCTTGGTTGCTTTTGCTCCTAGAGTGACATTGAAGCTAATATTTTTCATCAATTCCTAGCTATGTGCAACTTGGATATTAAAAGTGGGAAAAACTAAGGCGAAAACTATCATCCTGTATGGCAGGTGAATAGCTTATTAAAATAGGAATTTTCACCATCACATTAGGAAAAATCTTAATGTTTAAGAACACATTGTGCTGGTTTACAAATTTAGGCAAAAAGGTAGTTTCATACATTGTTAACAGAAGTGCGGATTCATAAAACTCCTAAGAAGGTATAGTTGGCCAAATCTATCATAATTATAATATATAAACACTTTAATCCAACAGTTCTAAGTTTGAGTTTGTCATGCCTTTTTCCTTCTGGGCAGGAGCTGTTTTGTGTTACCCTGCACAGCTCTCACGAGCCTGCTCTATCTTCTCACCAGCTGCTTGGTCAGATCTCTTGTGAATGCATTGATCACCTGGGACCATATTCCTAATAGTCTCTCTGATTTTTGATCACTGCCTAACTCTCTGGCCAGCCTGCATAGTTCACTTGGTTAAACTCCTTTAAATACAAGTGTTTGCTGGAATGAAGTCTGAATTCATCATAGCCTTCTTTACAATGATCAGTATTCTCAGTTGCAAATCTTATAATCTTTTCTACTTTTCTTTTCCCTTCATCCAGTGTTGTGATAAACCAATTAGTTACATTGTTCCCTACCGCACTTAGCACTGCATAAGCCAAGGAAAGGAATATTAATGAAATATTTTCTGTAAGCTAAGTCCTCTGGTAGCAACTTTTATAAATATTGCCTAATCCCATCTTCATTGCAGACCTCGGGTAGTCATCACCCACATTTCCTGTTAAGTAAATCAAGACCAAGAGAGAATACCTTTCTTGAGATCATATGCTTAAGATTGAACTGTCATTATAGACCACATCCCTGATAATCAGAAAGGGATGCATAATCAAAAGTTTGTTTATATTTCAGCAACTTCAATGAATATAGAATTAACATATTTTCTATAGGAAAATATTCTGACTCCAAAATACTATATAAATTAATTGCCAAATAGCTTTTATTATCCTCTAAATATTCCTTGATATTTTGTACATTGGCTCCTTCTGTTTGTTTTAATTTTCCACCATACCGAATCTAGCTCAAAGTCAAAACATGTTACTTTCTTCATTTATGAAACATTCTAGATTATTTTTCTTTGTAAATTAGTTATATCATATGCCTTTTCTGGGTCTGAAACACAGCCAATCTTTGTATTTGGCAGCAGGTGACTTATAAAGCCCTACAAATGGAACTTGCCATCTGTTTTATAGCTAAGAATTTCAGTTTTTGCAAAAAAAAAAAAAAAAAACAAAATAAAACAGAAATTAAATCTGTATTGATGAATGCAGAAATTGCTGATTTATATAATCAATTTTAATGTTCATAAATTTCATAAATTTAGGGTCTATCTCTAAATAGGACTTTGCTCTTCACCTTATATTTTTAAATTTAGATTGCACCTATCATATAATACAAGTTCAGTTGGTATGGTTTACTCTATCAAGCATATTTACTTGGTTTTGGGCATTTCATTCCTGCCTTAAACTTTCTCTATTAGTGTAAAATTTACTCTTCAATTAATCAGGAGGATCAAAATTTTTTCCTTTGTTCATTTTAATCTTCACTCTTTTTCTTTTTTCTTTCTTTTTTTTTTTTTTTTTTTTTTTTTCTTTGAGACAGTCTCACTTTGTCATGTCACAGCTCACAGGAACCTCAAACTCCTGGACTTAAGCAATTCTCTTCCCTCAGCCTCCCAAGTAGCTGGGACTATAGGCACCCAGCACAATGCCAGGCTATTTTTGTTTTTTGGTTATAGTTGTCATTGTTGTTTGGCAGGCCCAAGCTGGATTTGAACCCACCAGCTCTGGTGTATGTGGCTGGCATCCTAGCCACTAAGCTACAGGTGCCGAGCCAAATCTTTACTCTTTTATTCAATAGAAGTGCACTAAATGTCTACATTTTTGCCATCACTAGAAGTCAACACTAGTTGACTAGAAGTCAACTAGTATAATGTTGCACGAGTCCCTGCCATGATGAGGCCTATGTTTTAGCATGTGTGGGAAGACAAAAAAAGCGTGTCAGAAATCAATTAGTTAAAGCCAATGCAATAGAATAAAATGATGGGTGTGTAAGTGTGTGTGTGTTGAAGAAGAGCTATTGTACATAGGGATGACCAGGAGAGCATTAAGAAGATTTCATGAGAGCTCAAGCTTTAAGGAGAAAAAGAGGTTAACAACTAAACAGCAGAAAAGAAAATCCAAGGTGGAAGAGTCTAAGCAATGGCCCTGAGTTAAGGAGTGGGGGTAAAGTATGTTTTTAATGAACTGAATAATTAATAATGTAACTGGACTATAGTAAAATTAGTAGAATCGTTGTAAAGCATGAGTCTGTTTAATGACTTTCCAGACTTTCGTAAAGAATTTTGATTTCATGCCAACTGCAGTGGGAGTGACTGACTGATTAATTTTTTAACAATGTCACTTGTGTTACTAAATGGGGAATGATTTAGAAAGTCACCACTGTAGAACAAAGGAGACTTAGGAGGCTAGCAACAATCTCCAAACTGTGTTGATCTGTAAATTGCTTTGGGTAGTATTGTCATTTAAATAATACTAATTCACAAGCATGGAATATCTTTCCATTTTTTTGTGCCCTCTTCAATTATTTTACTGATGTTTAAAAGTTTTTCTTTTTTCCCTTGTGGTTGTTAAATTCATTACTTGGTATTTTATATTCTTTGTAGCTATTGTAAATGGGATTTCTTTCTTGATTTCTTGCTCTTCATGTTCACTGTTGATATATATTAGTGCTACTGATTTTTGTACGTTGATTCTGTATCCTACAACTTTAACGAATTTGTCAGTTCTAACAGGTTTTTTTGTTTTTGTTTTTTTAGTGTACTATTGATTTTTCTAAGTGAAAGATCACATTATTTGTGAACAAGGCTAATTTAACTTTTCTTCCCAATTTGGGTGCCCTTTATTCCTTTCTCTTGCCTAATTGTTCTGGCCAGGATTTACCTAGCCTGCAGGTGACTATATCGAATAACAGTGGGGAAAGTGAGCACCCGTACCTTGCGCCAGATCTTATGGAAAGCCCTTCAATTATTCCCTGTTCAGTATGATGCTAGCTGTGGGTTTGCCATATATGGCTTTTGTTATTTTGATGTATTGCCAGAAGCCAAAAACCTGAGTTTAAGCTTATCAGGAATATTCATAGCTGGTTTAAGCTTATCAGGAATATCCATAGTCGGTTTAACAGGAATAGTCACAGCTGGAAAGCATTTAAGGACAAGTAAGGCATTGTTACCCTTGGCTCCAGGAACTTGATTCCAGACACTAAAAACATCACACCTGCTCCTGGAATTCCTCACCCCCTCATACCTCTGAGCACACCTCCCCCCTCTGCTTGTGTTTATATGGCTGTTGAAAAATAAAGTTCTGGGGAGTTTGATCAGAATACTGTCTTGCTCCCGGTTTTTCATGGCTCTTTACCCCCACTCTCTCAATTCATATCCCAGGTCCCTGCTGAATTAGTCCCAGGGGTTGGGGCAACTGGTGCCCAGACGTGGGGCCATTGGGGTATGAAGTCCGAGAGAGCAGTTGCTTCAGAAAGGCCGGCCGGCACCTTGGATCGCCGCTTGAAGGGAAGAGCGAGACAGATCCGCACCGTGATCGCCACTTTCACGAGGAAGTGAGTGAAGATCCGCATTTTGATCTCCACAGAGTTACCCATCTGTGAGTTGATCTGGGTGAGTGAAGCTACGCAATCATGGGACAAGCATTGAATAAACATGATTTATTCTTACAGGGGCTTAAAGAGTCCCTCAA
>CAUYPK010079138.1:0-27860 GCA_963574355.1 Loris lydekkerianus | reverse complement strand
AACGTATCTCAAGAATGGAAGAAAACGTATCCAATGTACTCAGCCCTACTATGAAACTAATTTATGGCTTTCATATGAAAGCTATAACCCAGTTATAACCTAAGAATATGGGGAAGGGGGAGAGGAAGGGGGAAGATGGGCAGAGGGAGGGTGATTGGTGGGATTGCACCTGCAGTGCATCTTACAAGGGTACATGTAAAACTTAGTAAATGTAGAATATAAATGTCTTAACATAATAACTAAGAAAATGCCAGGAAGGCTATGTTAACCAGTGTGATGAAAATATGTCAAATGGTCTATAAAACTAGTGTATGGTGCCCCATGATTGCATTAAAGTACACAGCTATGATTTAATTAAAAAAATAAATAAAAATATATTGAAGATGAAGATTTTATTGATAATTTAAATAGGCTTTCAAATGTAAAAATATTTAACATAGATTTCTCCATATGATTGAAAGACTTGGTGTGGGTAGTTCATTAGGTCTCAGTAGTAAAATGATCTCTATAACCTGAATTGTAAAGGATGATGTAATCAGAATACTTTCCACAGAGTGCCTCCTACCTAAAAAAAAATGCTTATAGGATTTTCTCAAAAATATAAAATTTTTTTTCTTGGAATCCAAATATTGATATTATTAATATTGCCTTTTAAAAATAGATTTATAGGATTGATAACAAGAGTGAAAGTGCCATCTTCTCATAGTTGTAGTTTCTGAGATATTAAACATCGATGCTACATAAATGCATAAATAACAGAAATAAGGTAGAAATAAGGAAACACAATACCATGAATTACTTAGCAATAAAACTTTCTGTGATTGGTGGTTAGCAGAGGTTGCGAAGGTAGGGGAGAGAAAGAAAATGAAGAGGGGCTGGTTATTGGGTATATAAATACAGTTCATAGGGAAAGGATCTAGTGCTTGATAGAACAGAAGAGTGACTATAGTTAACAATAACTTATTGTATATGTCACAAAGTAGAGGAGGTGAATTTGAATGTTCTCAATGTAAAGAAATAATAAATGTTTCAGGTCATGGATATCCCAATTAACCTAATTTAATCATTACAACTTGTATCCATGTATCAAAATATCACATTTACCTCCCCAAATACATATGATTATGTGACAGAAAAGGAGAAATGTTCTACTTTGTACTATCTCACTAATGAGATGGTGAAATTAAATTTCAAATTTTGTTCAGTGGTAATTAACTTAAATTTCAATAGACACCTATGGCTAGTGGCTACCCTACTGGACAGCACAAATCTAGAGGATGAGGATGCTATTACTTCATTTCTGGGTTCAGCTAGGCGAGATATTGGACAAATAGTTTGAAATGTAAAGGATCACATAGAGAGTTTTCTTATTACTTATCCCTCTAGCATAACATCTATAAGAACATAAAGTAAAAGAAGCTGTAGACAAAGCAGGGTACTGTTTAATCTGTACAACTGACCCATATAGCATACATAGAATGTGGATTTTTAATGTAAAGTAGCATTAGCCAAAAGGGAATCCAGCTGTCCTCATGATCTGTCACTCTGATCAGGGCAATCACCAAGCGTGAACAGCCCATTGTTATTACCGTCTTCCTCCACTACTCAATGATTTAACTGGTTATTTGCCCAGGGAGTTTACCGCAATTCAGCTACGGCATGCCAGTTTGCCAGTTCATTCATCCCATGCCCTTTGGGGCAGGCATTTTCTGTTCACTGGTCCAACCATATGTGGTATGGTTGTAGTTCTAAAGCTCCTTCCTTCTCCTCCCTGTTGCAGTGCACATGTTCTGAAGGAAATGCCAAGAACAACATGGAGACTTCAGGGATGACACTGAAGAGGTACTGAACTAACATTAGTATCTGCCTACCTCTGGAATTCTCCTTATGTGAAACAAATAGACCCCTATTGGATAAGCTATTAAAGGTTTTGTGCTGAAATAAAAAGCAATCTTAATGGATTCAGTTTTCTCCTGTGCTGAGATATTGACATGCAAGGATACTTGTTATTTTTTGTTTGTTCAATGGCTTATTCAATTAAAAAATGTTTTGGGAGTAGTTACTACATGTCAAGCTAAATGCTAAGTAATATATGAGACAAACAGCCAATGTGCATATCCATACAGAGCCAACATTCTTGTAGGAGGCAAAGACTAGCACACACTTATGTACAGTCTACTGAGATGAGCAGTATAATAGGGTACAAAAAAAGAGCATGAGCTTTTGGGGTTGGTAGTCAGAGAAACCTTCCTGGAGGGATTGGCATTTACAGTGACACCTGGATAATGACTAGAACTTAAGCAGGCAAAGAAGAGGGGATGATATATATATCAGGTCAAGAGACAATTGAGAAGATAGGACGTAGCAATGAGGAAATGAATGTAGCTCAATGTTACTTAATTCTGTATGGGAGGATGAGGAGGGGAAGGATCAAGGGAGAGCAGGAAATTAGGCTAGAGTTGTAAGGAAAGGTCAAATCATGTAAGACCTGGAAGCAATTTATAGGAGCATGGACTGTCTTCAAGTAGCAATGGATGAGCTACCAATGGCTTTGAAAGTGGCAGAAGGGTAAGCTACATGATTGTATTGTAGGAAAATCATCCTAGATTCTATGAAGAGAATGCTTGAGAAGTAAGATGACTAGATCCTAGGTAGGCGATGATGAGGTCCCTTAATTGAAGAATAGGGATAAAAAGAAGAGACCGGAATTGAAACTATTTAGGAAGCAAATAGCTTTGTGATAGCTAAGCTATGAGAGTTGCAGAATGAAGAGGGAAACATGAAACTCAGATTTCCAGATTGAATAACTGATGGGGCGTGGTAATGTTTACTAGATAGGGATTACTATGGTCTCAATGTTTGTCTCCTCCCAAACTTGTGTTGAAATTTGCCATTGTAATCACAGTAAGAGATGGAACCTTTTTCTAATTTTTCCAAAGTCAGTTGACTTTAAGTTCTAAGGAGATGGAATCTTTAAGAGGTAACTAGGCCTTGAGGGCTCTGCCCTTGGGAAGGGTTGATATCATTGTCATGTTTGTAATCATAGAAATGGGTTCCTTACAAGAGAACAGGTTTGGCTTCCTTTTCTCTCTCTTCCCCTTTATCCTCTACTTTCTGCCATGAAATGACATGACAAGAAAGCCCTTGCTAGATTCTTGCCCCTCAATCTTGCATTTTCCAGCCTTTAGCATTGTGAGGCAATAAATGTCTATTTATTATAAATTACCTAATCTCAAGCATTCTCTTATAATAGCAAAAAACAGACTAAGACAGAAAATTGGTACCAAAAAGTAGGGCAGTTGCTGTAAAATACTTGAAAATGTAAAATACTTGGAACTGAGTAATGGGTGGAATAGTGATTTTCAACCTGTGTGCTGTGAGTGGATCTTGGGTGTGTTGTGAAAATATTTAAAGATCATTAATTAAATTATTTTTGAAAGAAGTTCAAAGCACAGTAAGTATATAGTTTTTAACTCCTTTTTTTGGTCAACATAATTTAAGTATACTGAGGAAGTTTATCTATAGGTTCAAGTGTGCCATGAGTAAAAACGGTTGAAAAACAATGGGGTAGAAGCTGAAATAATTTGGCAGAGCAGGCTAACAAAGGCCTACATCTCCATGAAGAGGGTTAAGAGTGATTCTGGTGAAGGCACAGAAGAGGATGGATAAAAAGAAAGCCTGAAACTTACGTAAGTGGCTGTGATCAGAATGTTGGTAGAAATATAAATGCTAAAGGCAATTCTGATGAGAACTCAAACAGAAATGAGAAACAAAGTATTAGAAAACTAGAACAATGGACATGGTTGTTAGAAATTGGCAAATAACTTAGCTGAACTGTGTTCATGCTCATGAAAGGCAGAATTTAAAAGCCATATATTAGGATACATGGCAGAAAATTCTGTAAGCAAAATATAAAAGGAGCAGTGTGGCTTCTAACTGCATACGGTAAAATGAGGGAAGAGAGAAATTATTTGGTGATGGAATTTGTAACTAAAAAGGAAGAAGAATGTAAAAATTTGGAATATTCCCAGCCTGACTATGTAAAGAATAAAACAGTATGTTTGAGAGAGAATACCAAGGGTGTGAGTAAGAGATCTATCATTTGATCTAGTCATATTAGCATGGATAGTAAGAAGCCAGATCTTATCAAGACAATGGGAGAATGACTCCAAAAGCTTTCAGAGAGCTTCAAGACTTGCTCTCCTATCATAGGCTTAGAATGTTAGGACCTCGAGGGCTCTAACTTCTCTGCTCCCCATATTTTAGCATAGTGCCACTTGGCTTAAGTGGGTCCAGGTACAGCTCACGCTACTGCTCTGGAGGATGCAAGAAGCCAAGCCTTGACAGTGTCCACATGATGCTGATTTTGCTGACTTATCACAAGGATAGAGCCACCACACAGAATCCCCACCAGGACAATGCCCTGTGGAACTATGGAGTCAGAGCTGCTGTAGAGATGGAGCCGTGGGGATGGAGCTGCTCCTGTAACACCAGAACTAGATCCAGTAACAGGTAACACCAGCCCAAGAGAGCTATAGGCACAAGACTTTAACCTGTGAGAGCCGCTGAGTGGACTGAGTCCAGCCAAGTCATTGAGGTGGGACTATCTGAAGCCTTGGGGACACAGCCTCTACCCTAGTGTATCCAGGAGGCAGGACATGAAGTCAAAGATTATTCTGGAGCCTTAAGAATTAATATTGTTTGTCCTGTTGGGTTATGGACTTACTTGGGACTAGTTAGGATCAGTTACCCTCTTCTTGTCTGTATCTGCCTTTTGGAACAAGAATGTTTATCCTATGCCTGTCTTACCATTGTATTTCTTTCTTTCTTTTTTTTAGAGATTGGGGTCTTGTTTGTTGCCCAGGCTGGATATGAACTCCTGGCCCCAAGTAATTCTCTTGCCAGGGCCTCCCAAAATGCTGGGTATCACAGGTGTAAGCCCTCACTATTGTATTTTCAAGCATATAATGTCTTTTGATTTCATAGGCACAGAACTGGAGAATTTGCCTCAAGATGAATCACACCTTGCTTGTCACTGATAATTAATATGACACTTTTGACTTTTGAGTTCATGCTGGAACAAATTAAGAGTTTGGGCATTATTGAGATGAAATGAATGCATTTTGTACATAAGAAGCACATGAGTTTTATAAGGGGGAAAAGGGCAGAATAATATGATTTGAATGTTTGTCCTCTCCAAAATTCATGCTGAAATTTAACTGCCATTGTAACAATAGTAAAAAGTGGGACATTTTAGCATTGATTAGGACATAAGGGCTCTGCCCTCATGAATGGATTAATGTTATCATGGAAGTAGATTCCATGTAAAATGATGAGTTTCACGTCATATTTTCTCTCTCTCGTCCTTTCTTGCCCTTCCATCTTTCACCATCAGATGATGACATAACAAAAACGCCCTTGCCATATGCTGGCCTCTCCATCTTGGTTTTCCAAGACTCCAGAATTGTATGCCAGTACATTTCTGTTCATTATAAATTGTTGTACAGTATGTGGTATTTTGTTATAGCAGTACAAAAATACAGGGACCACAGAAGTAGGCTGCATTTGGAGAAAGAAGTTGGAAGAGGGAAAAGATAGGTTCAGCTTTGGATCTATTCAATTTGAAGTTCCTGGAGGAATGTTAAAATGGAAGGAAGGCAATAGGACACACACATCTAAAACACAAAAGATTATTCTTAGCTGGAAGTACAGATGATTAGTCAGCAACAGACTGAAACTATATAGTAGATGAATTTTTGCAAGGAGTATATGTAAAGTGAGAAAATAACAGGGAAGAATTTTACAGACATGAATCAGAAGTAGCGTGGTGAATTTTAGTTTCTGTATGGGCTAAAACTGTGAATTGGTTTCTAAAAATTCTAATTTGCTTTACCCATTGGAGAAGTAACTACATACTTTCCTTAGCTGATAGCATTTTAGGGACCAAGCCAAAAAATATAAACTAGAAGTTCTTCCCCTAAAGAATGTAAAGACTTTAATAAAGTGATTTTTAAAAAACCAAGAGTTTCTTAGGCATCAAGAAGCCTAAGTGCCAGAAACAGTAGTGTAGATGGAATAGATCAGTCCTCTTAAGCCTTAGTTTCACACCATGAACAAGCTTTCTTCCTGTTTTTTTCTTAGTTTACATTCCCTAAGGTCATCAGATTAATCCCTGATCTTAGTTTGCTTTCTATGAGTGGCTTCCATTTGAGAACTAGGTATTTTTCACTGAGTTCTAGTGATTGACTCTCTGACATCAATTGGTTTCATGTGAAAAATTCTTCCCAGGTCTAATCTGTCCTTGTTTAATTGAACAGATATAAGATCTGTATTTAAAGAAGAAAGTCCAAACTGTGCTACTGAGAAGATGTAATTTTGATAATTTTTCCAAACAGCAGTTATTCAAATTCACTCTTTCTCCACCAGGGTCCTTTTGATAGGACTCCAATTATGACTTCCCAATTTTAGGTTGAATCTTCTTTTCCATGATCATCTGAATACCTGCTATCTGGAATTCAGGACTAGAGCTGCTCTGTTCCCTGGGGTCACCAGCTTAAATCAAGTTTCATAGGAATTTTTAGTCTTCAATATCTAGCTCAGTTTCAAGATTTACTTGACTTTCTTAATTTCCATGAATTATTAGCGCAGTCCTCTTAAGACTTCTTGCTCTTACTTCAAAATCTGTATTTTACCCTCAATGGTGGTCTTTTCTTCTTAAAACCCATGAAAAATTATGTTTTCAAAATTCATGTCTTCTCTTGGGATTCACTTATCTTTCACTATGGTCTCCCTCATCATCGTGCTACATACAGGTACCATTTTTGCCCCTGTTTTATGATACAACTCAAAATAAGTACCAAACAATCCTTAACACAGCATGCACAAAGTTACTATATATCACCCAAAAGGAGTCATCATTCAACAACCATTTACTAGCCCCCTATTGTATCACCTGGGGATGTATCAAATAAGTAAGAAACAGTTTCTGCCCTAATGGATTTTAGATTAATTTGCAAGACAAACATTAAACAATTAGTTACATAATTTGTATTTTTATTTATAATTAGAATAAATGCTAATGAATAAAAAAGTACAAGGGGTTAAGAGGGCAGATAATAAGGAGAAAAAACTTAGTCTGAAGAGACAGTGTCTCTGAAAGTTGTTATTCCATAGATATATAATGGGAAGCGAAGTTATGTGTCACATTACCCTGCACAAATTTTCCCATTGGGTGTGTAGGATGAGATACAATGATGGTAGTGCATGGACAGCTATAACTCCATTACGAAGCCCAAAGAGATTTTTTTTATCAAATTAAGGTTGGTGACAACTTGCCATGGTGGGACAGAAAGATATCTCTTTGGGTAGAGTTCTAAAACAAACTGATAAATAGCTCTTCTAACTATAAATCTTATTTTGATTTTGTCTAATCTCTTGGTTATATCACTACCTTTGTGACTGTAGGCAAATCATTTACTTTCACCACACCTCAGGTTCCTCATCTTTAAAAGAGGAGACTGAGCCAAGCCTGTGAGTTTAGTTGGCATTTTTATCACGAATCCTCCCAAGCCAAAGTTTAGCAGGAATGGGGAAATAAATCTATGTTGTTCATCCAGTGTCACCACTCCAGCTTATAGCCAATAATAGTTTTAGAAATAATGTAATTTGTACCTTTTATGAATGCTGCTCCAAGAGGCATTGATGTTCTCTGTTATCATGTGTACTTTCCTGGTATCATCTGTAGAATAATCCCGGAGAAGTTTCAGGGCTAAGTCGTTTGCCACATCTACATTTATCTGCCACTGGCGGAGGTCTTTGGCCAACTGCTATAGATTTGTATGAGACAGAGAATAAATGTCAGTGTTTTGTCCTGAAATCTCTAGATGAAGTTTCTTGAAATATTTCATAAATAGCTTCTGAATCAGGTCAGACTTTGTCTACATAATTGCTTTTAATCTACCATGTGATTTAGTTAACCATGACAGTAAAAGCTAACTCACGTTTCATGACAAAACTTTTCAACTGCAGTATCTTGAGTGATAACCAATATCAGGTATTTACATTTAGTAGCAATTAATTGGAAATAAGGTGGGATTAAATTGTTTTCTATCACAAGAGAGCAAGCTATAAAAACAGGTTCCCATAAAATTGAGTATGTGACATATAACAAAGTTTGAACAGAAGTATCTCATGCATTTCTTTCACTCTTCATTAACTTGTTGAATTGTTTATGTAATTAGTGCCATCTACTGGCATTCAACTAAACCTGCATACAGAACATACTGAACAACAAAAATTCTTGTTATGAACTTTTTAAAAATATCATAATAGTTCTAAAATATCTTACTTTCAAAATTAGAATAAAAGTAAAAATACAATCTTGATGACCCAAATCAAAGAAGATCCATGTTGTCTTCTTTGTTTGTTTTTGGCAATTGAGTGTTATCAAAGTAGCCATTTCATCACTTGAAAAATATTTCAAAGAAAGAAGACAAACAAGAATAGGTTCATCTGGAAACATATCAACCCCAAATTTCTTTTATTCTCTTGACTTCACAGCATTTGGAATTGATTCAAAATTTATAGTAAACATTTCTGCAAGTGCACAGTGGTGGCTTGTAAGCATTAAGATAATATTAAATTGTTAAAATAGCTATGTCAAATCCAACATGACTAAGTCATTGATAAATGAACAGAAGAATAGGATAGGGAATTCAAACAAAAGAAACAATAAAATGATTTTATACATAAAAGAAAAAGTTAACTTTCAAGTAATAAAAAATATGGAGTATTATTTCAAGAAGAAACTTTTGACAGCAATTAATTAACAAAAAATAAAACCCAAAGCTGAAAAATCTGGCCAAATTAGCATATTCATGTACTATTGTCCATGTATCTGTTAGAACAACTTGGCATAGATACCAAGCAACATTCAAATGTTTATCAAATGTTTATTCCCATTGACCCAGTAATCTCACTTTTGGTACTTCATCCTAATAAAATATTCAGAAGAGAAATATACCATAGGATTAAGGGTCTTCATTAACTTAAATAGTAAAAAAATGAGAAAAATTTCAAGATTTAATTCAGGGATATTAAAAGAACAATACATCAATGGTCTAGTATGTGGTAAAAGTGCAAAGAAATAACTGTAAAAACACAATATTCTTGTGTAAAAATCAGAACACAATTTTCATTTACACCCTGTTTTCTTAATTTTAAAGCATAGATAGTCATGAACTAGAAGAGGAACAGGAAAAGTTGAAAATAAATGGTATTTCTAAAACTAAAATTCGTTTTTGTTTTAACATTTTTCCTTTTGTTCTAGCATGATGTTTACATAATAAAAGTCCAACAGTAGTTCTATCAGTATAATTTCAATGTCTTTGGTTAAACTCCTGTAATTAAAAATATACAATCTGGCATTTCTCAGTTAATTATAACACTATATTCTAGAATCAATTTCAATAATAGCATTTACTGAATATAGAAAATAGACCCACATTACCAAACTATTATATTACCAAGAAGCGAAAGCCAATATACAATGATAGATATTATCTATCTAATTGAAAGCATAAGCATCCACAAAACTGAGACCAATAACTTGGTTACCCTTTACCAAGCTAATTCCTTTTTAAAGATAATTTAATTGTTAAATAAGTACTTATCAAATAAGCCAACACTAGAACATATATGTATAGGTTTTGGAATGCAAAATAAAAACAAAACTTCTAACAAAACTTCTAATAAAATTAAAATCATTTACTTTAGCTAAACAAGTGAAATAATCTTGAAAGCCACCCCTCACTCATGGGTTGCTAGTTGAAAAGCCTATTTAAAAGAGAAGATACTCTTTGGATGGTTTCATAAGTATATTCTTCTGTTTTAATCCATAAAACTGTATGCATTAAATATGTGCAATTTTTGTATACCAATCACACCTCAATAAGGCTGTTACAAATTAAAAAATTAAAATGCAGTATGTATCAATGAGTCTAAAAAATAACCTATAGACAATAAAAAATACCTAAGATTATAAATTACCAAGTATACTAGAATTTTCCAAAATCTCAGAAGAAAATAGCAAGCTAGAGTTAAATTAGAGACTTTGTTGTAAAAAGGTAGTAAAAGTCTAAGGCTTATCTTCAAACAATAGCTTTTTGGTATACAGTAGAACCTCCATAGTTGACCACCTCCCTACATTGACCAGTTCAATTTGACCTAATTTTCAGAGACCAAACATGCACCACATATGTACATCAGTGCAGTAGGCCTAGTTCCTTATGTTGACCACCTTCGTATGTTGACCAGCTTGTTACAGTCCCTCTGGTGGGTCAACTTACAGAGGTTCTACTGTACTTTAATGCTTGAAAGGCAAAATCTGCCTGTTATAAATTTTTCTCCAAAATTGTATTCACAATGAAAGGTAAGACTTTTATACTTAAGGACATTATGATTGAGTGCTAACCCCCACTAAATACTACCCAGGTTTTGTGAGGGTGTAGGATTAAAAAAAAAACAAAAACTCCCACTGACCTTGACTAAGGTCAAGGTTTCAAGGGCTAAGGTCTTTTATGTAAACACAAAGGTACTCAACCAGGGCTTTCTTTTCTCCCTTCTTAAAGACATTCACAAGTCAGACTGGTTTTTTTTTTTCTCCTACTGTAATATACTGACCACCTTGGGCTTTAGTGTCATTTCCATGAGGAAACATGGCTTTGACCAGATTTGCCTACCACTGTGCAATTTACTACTGAAATAACTCCAGACCTCAGAAGGATTGTAAATTCAAAAATACAATGGACTTCACTCACATCCTTTTCTCTTTCTGAATTCCATTTACAGTGGTATACACTACAGGGAATTGTTTGTATGGTGATCGTGGTATGTGAAGCAATCTAAAATACTGCAAGCACTAGCCCAGGGGTGGCGAACACGGGGCTAGAGCCGCATGCGGCTCCCGGCCAAAATGAATTTCGGCTCTTTGCCTCTTATCATTATTTTGTATACTGTGGCTCTTTGCCAAGTTTGGATTTTGTTATGCTGCTTCTGAGGAGGGACCTCTGAGGAGCGATCTCTGAGCTCTTAGTCGAACTTGTTCGCCACCCCTGCTCTAGAGCTAAGCCTGGCCCCAGGGCTTGATTTGGCTGAGAACAGCATAGTTCCTAGAGCCATTGTTGGGACCTTCCAGCCCTACAGGAGAAACAGAGTCTGGGTGATACCCCACGAGGACAGCCCTGCTCCCAAACCCCACGTCTTCTTGTTTTCCCCCTTCACTCTCTCACCTACAGAACTGGCAGTAGAGGAGCAAGGAGATAGGCCAGGGAACACGTGGCAGCACTTGGTGTCACCTGTCAGGAGTCTGGCCCCCTAAGCCCCAGCCCAGCCTGGTGTCACATGAGACCATGGTATCCAGCCAAGTCCCTAGGAACCCATGCCAGCAGCAGGTAGATAAACCTGCCACCTGCCCTGTGGAGGCTCTTGCATTGCGAAGCCCTCCTCTAGCCAGCTCCCACACCCACCCTAGCATCTGCACTGAGGGGCAGCCCAGAGTTTCTGGCTCTGCACACCCCACAAGCTTGCACAGTGGACATTCCACCTGCCTTCCATCCAATCTTCTCCTGACCCAGGCATGTCCACTCTGCCAAATTCCAATTCCGCAAGGAAAGAGAATTGATCTGAAAGGTAGGAGGCCTCTCTTGACATCTGTGCTCTGACCCAGACTAGCTGTGTGACTCTGTGCCTCAGTTTCCTCCAGTGGGACATGAGATGGTGGCTGAGATTTGAATCTTCCATAGAGGGTGCAGATGAGGCCCTGCCTGGGTTAAAGGCCCCTTCCCAGGGCTGGTTTTCTGCCCACATCATTCCTGAGTGATGTCTTCAGTGTCCTCCCTATTCCCCTTCAGCTCCTGGCCCCACTGAAGAGTCTTAGGCTCAGTCTTTCACTGTCACTCTCTGAACCCAACCTGTGTAGGACAACCTGCTGCCTAGTGACCTTCAGGTCGGGCTCTCCCCAGCCCTTTCTTTCCCTATCCCAATGTGTCCCAGAACAAGGCCCGATTCTAGAATTTCAGTGTGGGAAGGGTCCTCAGGGAACATGAGGAGTGTATTTTCTGCTCGGACTGTCATAAACAATACCACCAACCAGCCAGCCTAAACACATCTTTTTCATAGTTCTGGAGGCTGAAAGTCAAAGATCATGATGCTGGCAGGTTTGGTTTCCTGTGAGGGCTCTCTGCCTGGCTTGCAGATGGCTGCCTTCTTGCACGTCCTCACATGGCCTTTTCTCTATGTCTGCACATCCCCAGTGTCTGTCCCTCTTCTTATAAAGGCACCAGTCACATGGGATCTGGGGCCCATCCTATGACCTCATTTAACCTTAACTAACTCTCTAAAAGCTTTATCTCCAAATAAAACCACATTGGCAGTTAAGGCTTCAATATACAAATTTTGGGAGAACACATTTCAGCCCTTAACAAGGAGGATTTAGGACTTAGAGCCAGCTGGGGAGCTGAGACTTGAATCCCAGTTCCCAGTTCATCTTCTGCGTGCCACCTACTATGCTGCAAAGCTCTCCCCAGGGTCAGAGATTTACAATCCCAGGAGTACAGAGTCCAGAGGGGAGGAGAGGAGGAAAAATGGGTCTGTCTTCCCTTGGGTTTTTCAAACCCAGGCTGCCAGGTACCCCAGGGCCTTCACCATCAGCAGAAGTAACAGAAAGAAAAGAAAGGCAAGTGCCCTGCAGAGTCTGCCTGCAGGTGCCCTGGTGCTGGGGCCCCCAGATGGAGGCTGATTCCTATCGGTCAGAAAATATCGATCATCCCACCTTCCCTGCCACACTGTACAAATAGCTTGGGAGGAAAGGACAACCCAGATGTTATGGAGGCAAGTTATCTCATTAGTCTTATGAACTATCCACCGGCTACAACTGCAGACTGACCACATCATTTTCACAAATCTATACTGCATGAGGCAGCAACTGGTAACCTGTATTGATCGCAATTTCTCTTTTGGAATTGGTAGGGCCCGGGGGGGCCAATTGAGGTACTTGAAAGCTCTGGCATCCTCAGGCCACCCCCAGGAAACAGACTTGTCTGTTCCAGGCTAAGTATCTCTTTTCTTCTAAGAAAGATTGAATGGTTTTTCTGCGCCTGGCCAAAGCCTGGTCCAGGTGCAAAGCCTCATTCCATTCCTTCTCTCCCCTGCTACTCCATACCTCCCATTGCCCACTAGAAACTTCCTTGTATGGTGAAGTAGGGAGAGCAGAGTAAGAGACCCCTCCCTCAGCTTTTGGTTTGCCTGCTTCGAGAAGGCATCTGATTCCAGCAAAGGAAAAGCAGCTCCCTAGCCCCATGTGAATACCCGTACTCAGTATACCTGTCACACACGTAGCAGTATCCTCTCTCCAAGCACACAGTACATTATACATCACAATGTCCTTTAATAAACATTGTCACATGGACACCACAAAAAGAACCCCATAAGCAAGAAAACCAGGGTTTAGTATCCCAAATTTGCAGATGAGTGAACAGAAAGCCAGTCTCAAACCTCCCATTTCTGAGTCCAAATACAGAGCTCTGTAGAGCCCCCATTGGAGCCTGCTCCTCCCCAAGCTGCCAGCCCTTTCCCTGTCCCCTGCGCTGCCCCATCAGTCCATGCAAGAGTACCCAACAAGTTCAATGCCATCATACACTCTGCCCCCTCACACGCAAATCCAGCCACCTGCTCATGATTGCACCTTCCCACTCACACTTGGCACCCTAAGTCTCAGCAGCTGAGTCCTCCCAAAAATGGATCGCAGCCTGACACCCTGAACTTTTACTTCACTCTGCACCAGCCTCCTACAGGAAGTCGTTTGTCCATCCTTCCATGCAGTGACTTTAATGTCTTCTGAAACGGGTGTCATCTCACTATCTGCTCACCCAGTCACTCTGGCCCTGGCTAGTGAGAGGGAAGTTGCCACCAGAAGCAGCCAGGGAGCAGGAGACCAGCCACTGCCCAGAAAGGGGGAGAGTCCACTTCACAGGGAAGAGGTTATACAAAGCCCCTTCCAAAATGCAGCACACCCTCTCCTGCAGCTGGGTTGGGGGAAACAGCTCAGGATTTGTGTTCAGAAGCCCTATGTGTGAACCCTGGCTCTTTCACTAACTAGATGTGTGGGTTGGGCAAGTCTCTTAGGCTGAGCCATAGTTTCTTATCTGTAGAGCAAGAGGAACAGCATGGACTTCCCAGGCTTGTGATGGGGCTGGGACTTCCAAGTGCCCAACACTGTGCCTGGGACCAGGTAGACATTTCCACAGGTGGGTGCTCAGTGATTCACACACCTCAGTTGTCTTTCTTTCTGAGTTTATAACACGATTTAAGATAGTTCACCAGCTAAGCCTAGATCCCTCTCCAAACTCAAGGTAGCCTGTACCCATGAGAGGTACCCAAAAGGGCTAGAGAGAAGAAGTTTATGGTTGAGGATCCTGGACACAGCGCTTCTCCCTCCAGGGTCCCCTCTGAGGGACTGAGCCTGCCTTAAGGCAGGCAGAGGTGGAAACACCCAAGGCAGTGTGACGCTGGGGCTTCTCTGTCCTCAGGGAAGCCCAAACCCACCTGCCCCCACTTCTGTATTGCATACCTCTGCCCTGGATGTTGGGTCCTGGACTTGAATGCAGTCCATCTGGAACCAGCAGGCCTGGCTGTTTGTAGTCTCTCTTCTGTGTGGAGGGGGCATTCCCCAATTTCCAATCCAATCCCCAATGAAGAGGTGTGGCCTTAGTCAGGGAAGGACATGGAAGGCCAGATACTGCCGAGAGAGTGTCCACTTCCTGCCTTTCCCCTGGGGCCGGTGCCGCTGGGTCTTGCTTCGTGTGTTTCAGGAGCTCCTGGGAAGTGTGAGGTTGTACTGTCCACCCTGGCCTTGCCCCACTGCAAGGGGTCTCACTGAGAAGGTGAGCCCACCACCATGGTTTACACGGCACACTGTCTGGGCCTGTGTTACTGTCTGCATTGCTATTTCTTTTTCTTACCTCCAAATCGGTCCTGCTTTATGTCCCAGCCTGGACTCACCTGAGCTGGGGAAAAAAGGAAAGGATTAAAAGTGGCCTAAAAAGGAACTAGTGGCCCAAACCATTGCAATGTGGCAGCAGTGGCGAGATGGGGGAGAGACTCACAAAGTATAGGGCAGCTGCACGGCAGGAGTCCAGGCTGGAAGTCCAGCTGCCTCCCCCAGGGTGGAGTGAGGGGATTAATTCACTTGCCACATGCTCACCTGGGCATCTGCTACGCGCCAGACACACTCTGGAGTGGCACACAAGGGTGAACTAAAATAGCCTCTTGCTCCCAGAGAGAAACGCCATGTGCTCTGGGGACAAATAAAGCAGAGTAAGGAGTTTGGCAGGGATGTGGGACACAGTCTAATTTTGATAGAGTGGTCAGACAAGGCTCCTCCAAGGAGCTGGCATCTAAGCAGAGACCTGAAGCAGCAGTGAGTGGAGGAAGGAGCATTTCGGGTACAGAAGGAATAGTGACAGTGAAAGCCCCAGGTGGAAATGAACACACACACATACACACACACACACACACACACACATGAGCACACTGATTTTAAAACCACAGCAATAGATGGTCTCTGAGAGGCCATGTAGCTCCAACATTCTTTAAGCTCCAAAATTCTTTAAAATTTAAGCTGACTTAAATTTATAAATTCTGGGAAGAGAAAGGATCATAAGGTTGGCCTAATTTACTTCTCCCGCTCAATACTTAAATCCCCTGTGCAATGTATCAGCCAAGTGTTTCTTTAGCATCAACTTAAATACCCCTGATGACGGGAAACTCACTATCTAGCAAAGACACTCATTCTAATTTTTCACAGTCTTGACCCTCCCCCAATTTTTTCCCATTTTAATATATATGAAATTTACCATCTTACTCGTTTTTTTAAGTTTTAAGTTGAGTTTTGCAAAACTCCAACTCTATACCAGTTCAGACAACAAACTCCCCTTTTTTTGTCCCTCCAGTCCCTGGCAACAACCATTCTACTTCCTGTTTCTGTGCGTTTGACTACCTCAAACCTCATAGAAGTGGAATCATACCATATTTTCTTCTTGTGGTTGATTTATTTCACATAGGATAATGTCCTCAGTTCATCTGTGTTGAAGCATGTGGTCAAAGAAATCTTTCTAAGGCTGAATAATATTCCACTACAGAAATATATTATACTATTTGTTGTTTATTCACCTGTTCATGAACAGTTGGGGTTTTTTTTTCACTATTGTGTAAAATGCTGCCATAAACGAGGTGAACAAATATCTCTTGGAGACCCTGCTTTCAATTCTTTTGGATTCATACCCACATGTGGAATTGCTGGATTATGTGGTCATTCTATTTTTAATTTTTTGATGAACTACCGTTCTTTTTTTTTTTAATTTGTTACTCTCTTTATTTTGAAAATCAATTCATGAATTGGTATGAAAAATACACTCCAAAATGTTTGAGGTTATCCTACAAAACAAAGAGTTTTAATAATTAGTAAGGTTACTTTTTTCTTTTTTCTTTTTTTCTTTTTTTATTTTATTAAATAATAGATGAACTACCATTCTATTCATGTTGTTTAATCTTGACTTTTAAATGCTCACAAAAAATTATTTTTAAAGGTCAAATTGGACATAGGAAAAACTATGATTAACAGTGGCAAGAGGTTGGCCAAATGCAGAAACACTCAGAAATGGGAGTGGGTTAACCTGGGAAAGATTCCTAGAGAAGGTGGATTTCCAGCTGGGATCGGACTTTTCTGAGCTGCAGTTGCCTTGTGACTGAAATGGGGATAAAACTACTATAGAGTTCTGGAAAGTTTCGTTCACCAATTCATTCTGGAAAGAGTTATGCAGTGCCTGGTATGTGCCTGAGTAAAATGAGAGCCTCCTGGAAGTTTTCGAGCAGAGGGGCCACATGATCCAACCGAGGGTTTAACATCACTCTGACTGCATGCTGGAGACAGATGGGGGAAGGGCGCGTGGAAGCCAAGAGGCCAGTTAGGAAGCTGCTGTCCCCCACCCCATCCAGTGATTTCCCCTGCTTTGCGTTAGACGAGTGATTTTCAGCTGGTGTGCCATGAGTGGATCTTAAGTGTGAAAGAAGTTCAAAGCATAGAAAGCATACTCTTTTTTTTACTCTTTCTTCTTTTTTTTTTTTTTTTTTTGATACACACAGTTTAAGTGTGCCATGAAAGTTTAACTACAGGTTCAAGTGTGATGGGAGATTAAAAAAAAAAAGGTTGAAAAACATTGCTCTAGACTGCTGGGATCTGTTCAGTTCACAACCCCTTCCACCCCTCAGTTTCCCCCTTCCCTCTCCTGTCACCCTCTTCCCACCACATTTACCTTCAGACCTCCCTGAGAGCAAAGTAGCCTGGGCCCCACCTGTGCAGGAAGGGCAACTTCTCTCCGTCCAGCCCCTCTGGGGCCACCGAGAGCCCCAGAGGTTTCTACCAATTATCTCTCCATGGCGCCTGCAGCTCTGGGGAGTCTCCAATGCCTAGCTCTCTGACCTTTTTGAGAAAAACAGGAAAGATACTCTTGGCTCACCTTCCCCTCCAAATGACCAAGGAGGGACTTCTTGATCTCCAAGCTCCCTGATCCCCAGCCCAGCTCCCCAAGAGGAAGAGGAAAATCTGCAGGAGCTCAGCCACAGGAAAGAGCTGAGGACCAGGGCGGCCGAGCCCTTCTTCTTCCTGAGATGACGTGTTGACTCAGCCACCTCTGTACCGGGGATTTTTGTATGCAGTATTTCATTTAATTCTCCCAACAACCCTGTTCTATATTCTTCATTTTTCTGAAGTTGATGTGGAACTCACACAAGTATGGTGAGATCGTAGAGACATCAGTGGTCAGAGTGAAGAGTTCTTATGAGTTTATGTAATCCAGTGGTTCTGTCCTTGGAATCTGTACCTTGGAATCTCTTAAAAACTGTTTTTAAAAGAGCAATTTCCAGACCACCACACTGCCCCAGAAATTCCAAGTTTAATTTGCAAAACCTCTTTATATGATTCTAATGTACAAACATGGTTAAAAATATTCACCTAATTCAATTTTTCTCTCTTTTTATCCCTGGGAAAACTGAGGACTTGGGGGGAAGATAGGATTTCCCTAGGGACGCCTTGTGGTGTTTTATGGGACAGCTCCCCAGGGCTGCCATAACAAAGCACCACAAACTCCAGGGCTTAAAACAACAGAGACTTATTGTCCCACAATTCTGGAGGCTGCAAGTCCAAAATCAAGGTGTCGGCAGGACTGGGCTCTAGGTGAGGAGCCTCTCTTGCCTCTTATAATTTCTGATGGTTACTGGCAATCCTTGGTGTTTCCTAGACATTAGAAGCATTGCCCCATCTTCAAACACCACTCTATTTCCAACAAGGTCACAGTCACAGATCCACGTGGACGTTGATTTGAGGGGGCCACTATCCAATCCAGTATACATACAAGCCAACGTCAGTGGCAGAGCCAGGATCCAACCCAGTCTCCTAAGTCCAAGTCCTGGGGTTCCCCCCCACCCCTGGACAGCTTCACCTTTCTTTACTCTCCTCCTCTCACTCATGGCTTCCATCAAGCCCCCTCCCTACACTTCGTCCACCCCCAGCACTAACAACCACGCCTCTCATGGTGGAAGAAAAATCGAATTCTAACTGTGGAATCACAGAGGGCAGAGGCCAAGGCCAGCACCTGGAGACACTCCAGAAGGACTTGATAAATTTAGACAAACTGAACTGAATAGGTGAATGCCCCTTCAAAGGTAGTGAGGACCCCACTGATGGAAGCAACCAAGCAGAGGCCCTATATTCCCGTGAGTTCTGCTGCTGTTCTAGGACGGTCAATCTAGCAGAGAGCTTTAGAAGAGCATAGGAAGTAAACTAATGGCCCAAGCTCTACCACCTACTAGCTGTGTGAGCTTGGTTAGATTATTTAATCCCTCTGTGCTTCAGTTAATAAAAATAATAGTAATAACCATTTCAAAGAGTGGTGGTGATTAAATGGGATAATGTATGTAAATCTGTTGGCCTAACTCAGTAAATATTTAGTTTTAACAAAAGCCTGGTCCTGTTCCTGACCACCAAGAAAGAGGCTGGCAAACCAGGCCAGAGTCTTCACAGAAATAATAAAAAGAAGAAAAGGACTCACTAACCATGATTTATTGCCCTAGTCCTGAGCATGTTGACAGAGGACACCACAGCATTTGAGATATGACAGGCAGCATCAAAGGCAGAGTCCACATTTAAACACAGCTCTGTGTCCTGACCTGAGAGTCTAAAAGGAAAGGGACCCCACAGTGTAAACCCTCAGGGATGCTGCTGGCATCTGGGGTGGGACAGTTCTTACTCAAGATGCCCAGCACCCTTGCCTCTGACCACTAAATGCCCTTAGTACCTGCAATTATGGTGTCAACCAGAATTTATCCCCTACATTTCCAAGGGCCTCAGGAGGGGCTGGACCCTCAGGTTCCCACTGCCATTTTCTCCTTCTCCAGGGGGATCCAGCTGGCCCCAGGGAGCAGCAGCCAAAGATGTAGGTTTGACTGCTCCCATAGGCTGGGATGTGGAGCCAGCCTTGGGGGCTTGCATGAGGTCCAGCCCTGGTATGCATGACTCCCTGACCCACCGGCTGTGCCTTCCTCTGCCCTCAGCAACGTATGAGGCTCACTCCCTGGGCTGCTTCCTCCCTCCTTTCCCAGCAGGGCCCATCATCTGATTCTCATCAAATATGCAGAACTGATGTTGCACGAGTCCCCCCCAGAGGGATTAACATAATACCCCTGATTTCTCCTTCCCCTCTCCCACTGCCCCTCTCCCTGTGCATCCCCCTGGCTGCAGCCCGCCTTTGTTTCAGGGGAAGTGAAACACTGTGTCTGAAACCGTTACTGCAATTAAATATGCACAAGAAGGGGGGAGGAGAGGGGGAAATGAGGACAATGAAGGATGTGAAACATCAGATGCAGCAGCTGCTTGTTGCTATAGAAACCCTAGCTCCCCACCACCATCGAGGCGGCATCAGCCCCCCAAATCTTCCCCCCCCCAACTGGTTTAAAATTCCCATAGGGCTGCGTGCCCCATTTGTCCTGAGGTGCTGGGAGATGCAAGATCACAGAGTCCCAGCTGTCTGGGCCAGGAGCACCTGTGGGCCGCTTGCGTTGATCTCTGTCTCTTCCCGTTTGTCCTCACCCCAGCACCAGCACCTCCTCCCCACACCAGTACTTCTGATTGGCAGCAACACCCTCCCGTGGTTCTGCATTCTAGTCCCAGTTACATAATAAATTACGGGAGAGCTTCCGCGTTTGACTTTGGGATGTCACAACATGGAGACAAAACAGCACATGCAGAGTCCACTGGGGGAGCCAGGTTTTCTATCGGCTTCCTGGGGTCTTCTCTGGCTGCCGCCGGCTGCAGGGCTCTACTCCTTCCCCTTCCTTCTTCTCCTTGTAGGGGTCTGCACAGTTGAGGTCTGCGTGCTGGAAGGGGGCAGGTTGGGGGACTCACAGAGAGAGCCCCGAGTGAGATGCAGCTCATGGGCCTACACTACCACTTGTCTAAGGGGACAGGGAGGGAGAGTGGGGTGGCAACGGTTGGGGAGACAAGACCAAGGTGGCACAATGGAGCTGCGTCCCTACTCTCATGGCCCCCCTAAAAAGTGGATGCAGTCTTGGGCTGGGAGTTGTTCATCTTACTCCTTTCCACCCGGATCGGTGAAGTCTGATGGTGAGAGCCCCACAAAGCGGAGCCACCCTGGAAACTCCAGTCCTATAGAGGCGTGTGAAAGAGCAGAGGGGAAGGAGGAGGTGAGGGGGGGCGAGGAAGGAGCCCCCGGAGATGGTAGATAATCCAGCATCATTCAGAAGCAAGAGGCCAGACTGATGATGTCATCCGAAGCCACATTAAATAAATACCTGTTAAAACATAAAATCCTAAGACCATGTAGCCTAAAACACAGAAAAAGGGCTTGATGCTGCCTTCCAGTATGTGAGGGAACAGAGGTGTGGGTTCGGGCTGGCCCTGCAGACTGGCTCTGCAGGGCATTCCCACTCGAGGCAGGCCCTGTGGAGGGAGCTCCACGGCAGATCAGCAGATTGGTCTGAAAGTCCGAGCAGGCAACTTTGGAACCGGCTGCTAATTGAGGCAGTGAGTTCACCACCCCAGAGATATTAAAATAAAGGCTGGAGAACATTTGTCAAAGATGTTGTCAAGCACAGTGAAATTTTCAAGCATGCAGGTCAACATCTTTTTCTGTTGAAAAGTGTCCTTTGGTGAGGTCTGTACCCCAGGTGCTGAGAATCTTAGACCTGTGCGTGGGAGGCTGTGTGTCACCACAATATTCCTCGTAGGAGAGTGAGCCAGAGCTCTTGTCATCGGTTGAGGAAGAGGCAGAGGGATGGGTGTGGGGCTACCCAAAATGTTTCCCTAGGAGAGCCTGCCACTGATGCCGTCTGATGCCTTCCTGGGGGCTTGGCATGTCCCTCTCCCCTGCGGCTTTCTGTCACCATCTGATTGCAGGGCTCCCTCCCAGTAGAAATGTCAGCCTTGGGCTCTGCATGTCTTCCTGGGGAGGTAGCTAACCCTCCAGAGAGAAGGCAGAGGAACCCAGAGTCAGCTTCTCCTTCTCAGTCTGCCCTTAGTGGGAGCTTAAGGAATCCAGAGCCAACCTCTCCCCAACCCTCAAATCCAGTTTTCTTCTTTAAATTAGCCCTTATTAGCTCAAGATCAGGGTGAGCCTTGGGACCTTGGACATGGAAATGCACCCGCCTCTGAGTGGAGTCTTATGTCACATTCAGTCACTGTCAGCTACTCGGGTGTGCTGCTGCCTGTGCTCCTGGTCCCCTACTGAGCCCGACAGTCAGGGAGGGACAGTAATGGGTGTGGCGGTGGCAAGAAGCACAGAGCACAGTACCTGTCCCTTTCTCTGCCTTGAACAAAATGGGTGTCAAGAAATGTTTGTTAAATTACTGTTGTGGGAGGTGGTGCAATAGCTCACACCTGTAATCTTAGCACTCTGGGAGGCCAAGATGGGTGGATTGCCTGAGTTCAAGAGTTCAAGACCAGCCTGAGCAAGAGCCAGACCCCATCTATAAAAATAGCTGAGCTTTGTGGCAGGTACCTGTAGTCCTAGGTACTTGGGAAGCTGAGGTAAGAGGATCTCTTGAGCCCAAGTGTTTGAGGTTGCTGTGAGCTATGACAGCACAGCACCTCTACCCAGGGCAACAGAGTGAGACTCTGCCTCAAAATAAGATAAGATAAGATAGATTAGATTAGATAAGGTATTGTTGCATATCTGTATATCCATTCCCATACAGCTCAGACTCCGTAATCATTTGTTGAGTGAATAAAGGATTTAAATTAAGAAGAAAATGATTGAGCGTTATGTTCATTTCAATGAAGTGGGAGAGCAGGGAGTCAGAAGACCCAAGTTCCAGTCCACTTACTGGCTGTGTGACCAGAGCCACTCACTTCACCACAAATCTTGGTTTCCTTCTCTGTACAATGGAACCAGCCCCTCACATAGCCGTAAGAGCCTGTGAGCAATAAGTATGAAAGAGCTTTGCAAACTCTTGCAAAGAAGTAGGTAAGATGAGGACTAATATTCACTAAGCGAGCACTCACCTTACTAGTTTCTTAAATCTGCATCTACCCTAAGAAGTATTATTTGCACAGATAAGCCTCAGAGAAGTTACGTATCTTTCCCAAAGTTGCACAGCTAATCATTGGAAGAGCTAGATTGGGATCCCCCTCTTTGACTCTAAAGCCCAACTTCTTTCTGTTAAACCCTGAGGTGTCTACACTTAAAGGAATAAAGACTGTAACTTGCGTTTGTCATCTTGTTTGTATGTAGAAAATCCTCATGGTCAGAGACGCCACCTTGCTTTTGAAAGTTGCATCAGACTAAGGAGTGATAGACTCTGTCCTGATTGTGTCTCCAGAAAACAGGTTTTTTATTACTTCCCATGGCGGGCTGTACATCTCTGACGTACAGAAGGAGGACGCCCTCTCCACCTACCGCTGCATTACCAAGCACAAGTATAGCGGGGAGACCCGGCAGAGCAATGGGGCCCGCCTCTCCGTGACAGGTAGGCAAAGGGACTGGGGGAGGACTGGGCATGCTGGGGAGGGAGGCGCCAGCACATATGGGGACTCAGCATGTCTGCAGCACCCAGGGACTCAGGGGACTTAGACAAAGATATTAAAGAACACAGGGAGTGGAACCACCAGGGAAGGCCTCATCCAGCATGGTTTTTGGTGCTCTTCACAAAAGGACTCCAGAGATAAATTCTTTTCAGGAGACTGTACCAGAGGAAACTTAACTCTCCCAAAGGACTGATAAGTTTCCACTTTCAAATAATGAGGGTTATGGAGCTCACCCTCCCTTTCCTTTTTTTGGCCTACCTTGTTAGAAAGTTCATAGATAAAATCTGATACCCAAACATAGTAACTATTAGTCTAGATTTGGGGAATTTGGGCATTTCTGCAAGTCTATAGGTATTTTTTAAGATTCTGTTTTATCAATCAGTATATGTGTATCTTTTATTGTAGGCTACCTCACAACATTTGGAAGTAGGCAGAATATAATTCATAAACAAAAATATTTCTAAGATGAATAAAGGATTCTTATTCTGGAGGGATGATAGCTTCTTAGGAGGGATGGAAGCTGATATTTATTGAATCCCCTGTGTACCAGGGATTTCCTTCATTTTTTCTCTGTTCAGGCACCTGTAAGGAAGGTGTTGTTTTCCCTGTTTTATGGATGAGAAAACCAAATCTTAGCGAAGACAAGAAACTTGTCTGAGTTATTTAATCAGTGGGTGGCAGAGCCAAGCTCTGGCCCCTGGTCCTGGGGTCCTTCCAACTGCAGGACCCCATAGAATGGGGGCCAGTTGAATGCCCCAATCCATGCTTCCATCAGAAAGAGTAAAGAAGGTACTTGGCGCTTCTTGAGGGAGGCTTTGTGAAACAGTGGTTGCCAAACTTTTTCGACAGCAATCCCCAGATAGTCATTTTTATCGAAATCTATGCAATGCATGCTGGTATTTTTCTACACACCCCTTGCAAGGCACTGTGATGTTTTCTCTTCTATTCTATCCTGTTTTGATGTTTCTAAAAGCTGATCCAAACATATCAAATAGATCGAACAGCCTTTTAACAGTTTATGACCTGAAAGTTGAAAACCTGTCTTGAGGAGATGAGAGTGGAGCTTTGGGAAGGAGGATGAATTAATAGCCAGAACATCTAGCTTTGGGGATTAGCCTCACGAAATCACACAGCCTATCTAGACCTCTGGAAAAGGAGCCTGCCTAGGCGACCGCTCTGATTCTTGTCAGCCTCCGGTGGTCTATGGCTTAGTGAGATCTACGCTGTCCAACAGCTCATGATCCCTGGCGTCTGCTGCTCTAACACTCTTGGAGGACAGAAGCCAGGAGTGCAACCCCTAGGCTCCCTGATCCACCTAGGGTCTTCAGGCCTGGCCCTGTGCCTGACACATGGTAGGTGCTAAGTATTTACAGCATTAATCGGTGCCAGGGGAAACTGTTGTCATTCAGGGAGGAGACAGGGCTGCACTATGCACTTGACTTTGGATTCTGCAGCCAAGTTCCCTAGGGGTGCACTTCTAAATTATAGGGACTTGTTTGTATGGCATTTTGCATCTCATTTGCATGCCTCTTTCAAGTGATGCAGGAAAAGGCACAGAAATCTCCCTTCCGACAAGCCTGCTCCCTTCTCCTCCAGGAATACCTGGCCCCTTTACCCTCTAATCGCCTGGTTGGACCTCTGGTCTTTTGAAGGGGGGCAGGGGAATAGGCAGGAGTCCTTCAAAAAAGACACTCTTCAAACTGGAAGATACACCAACCCCTCTCCCTCTCTTCATTCCTCACCAGCTAGGAGGAGCAGGGGTGGGGAGGAGGGGACTCAGAGATCAAGCCCAGATAGAAAACCAGGGGTAAAGAGAGGAGGTTACCCAGAGACAAAAGGAGAGAGGCCCAGGCACAGAGCAGTCGGCACCGGGCAGGGAAAAGACAGAACCCAGAGAGACAAAGGGAGATGGAGGAGAAAATCCTAAGGGAGCTGGGGGAGGGGGCCCCCGTGCAGTGACGCGGGCCCTGATGTGATGTGATGTGACAAGGCGATCTGGAAGCTGCTTGTCTCGGCAAAAATGCAACTGATACTGCAGGAGTGGTGCCGAGTGCAGAGGGCAATCCACCTCACGGCACTTCAGACCCACCCCCAGAGCTGAGGATGGGGGTCAGTCCCGAGAGAGGAGAGAGGCCAGACACAGGTGGCAGGCAGGGTGTTTCAGTCTTTAGTGGCCAGAGCTCTGTAAGCTCCTGGGGCTGGTGGCAAGAAGGGTGTATTTGTACTGGGTCTCCGGACCCAAATGTAAAAGGAAAAGTGAGAATGGTGCAGGTGGTTGTGCGCTGGAGCTGAGGCTGGGAGCCACATCTCTGGCCGCTTCAGTGCTGGCTGTTTGTTAAAGGGGGGGGGGGGGGGGAGCAGTAATGAGGTATATTCTTAAAAGGATATTTGGGAATCAGGCCCAAGCCTGTCTCAGCCATACTGCTCATCAGTTGTAAAACCAGGCATAAAATGAAGTTCCAAACCTCAGCTTCCTATCTGTAAAATGGGAGCGCAATAACATATCCTCCACCGGGTTGCTGTGAGGACAGAGTAGGATTTGCAAATACAGAAAGCTTAGCGTGGTGCTCAGGAAGCCTTCATCGGACCACAGCTGCAGTAAATCTTGTTGGGTCGTTATAGTTCCATGGTTGCTGCGCTATCATTCCTCTTATACCCCCAAAGCGTGAGGGTAGGGGAGGGAGGCAACTTGCATTTCTCTGCGTTGTCCCTATTAGTGGAGGCAGTTGCAAGAACAGTCTGAGCCCCTGCCAAGTGCAGCCTCGTATGAATCATTCCATACATCAAGGAGCTTCGTGGCATTCATCAAGTGCTTTCATGTGCATTAGCTCACCTTGACTCCACAGCCACTCAGTGAGTGGACATTATGATCCACATTTATTAAGCAGGAGCCCACTGAGCAGAGAGACTGAGCAACTAGGCTCAGGTCCCCCAACTGATGAAGGATGGAGCCCTAACCACCTCCACACTGCAGTGCTGTGCATCCGGCCACCTCCTTCAACCCTGGAGCCCCAGAATCCCAGCCCAGCCCCGTCCTGCCCCAGCGCACCCCCAGTGATTCCTTAGGTAGGGCCATCTGTGTCCCCCAGGCCTACACCAGTGTTGGCAGCGCCCGGTCCCCCCAGGCTGTCGCCGTGTACTCGCCGCAGCATTTTACTCCTGCTCCAGAGTAATGAAAGAGGTTTCTTTCCCTCAGAATTTAATTTCACGCCTGAGCCTCGGTGATTAATTCTCTGCCCCCCACCCCGCCCCTTCCTCTACCACTCTGACAGCCCCTCCGCTTGTAAATTCTGTAGTGTGCCACGGAATTTGTGTATTTTGCATCAATTAAGTATCGCATTGAGTAATTCTTCCCTGGCACTGGGTTTGTGGTTGGGGATAGGGAGGCTGCAGAACCTGGCAGGGAGGGCCGGTGGCCTCCAAGTGATGATTGCCCCACACGTCTGCAACTCCATGTTGTGCCTGTAAAGCACTTCAACATTTTGCCATCGGTTGCCCGCAATAGCCTTGCGAGGTCTGAAGGCAATGTCGTCGCCTCCACTGTGCAGATGAGGAAACTCAGGCTGGGAGGTAACAAGACTTATCCAGGGTCACATGGCTAATCAGTGACCCAGGCCAACCTTGCCCCTGGCATCCCGATTCCAAGCCCACAGGTGTCTCCTGAAGAGCCCCAGAGGGTAACAGGAGAGCAGGGTCTTCTGGAAAGTCTTTTCCTCAGAGAGGAGAATTCTTAGTCCAACCTCTCTCCAAGGGAGATGAGCTGAGAGTTGAGAAAAGTTCCCATTAGTGAAGGGTGACCCGAGGGAGGCTCTCGCCATTTGCTCCTGAGCCAAATTTTGTATTTTCGATTATTCCATCTCTGACTCCATGTACTGAACAAGAGTGAAGGAGGCCTGGTTTCTGGTCTCACCTCTGCGGTGTGATCCTGACAGCTCCCGCACATCTCTGGTCTGAACATCCTCATCCCTCTGTGTGCTCCATGTCCCTAAGCAAGCTCCATTATCCCACGAGTCTGCATAGCTCTGCAATGTGGAGTCTTATCCAGAAAAATCAGGCCACTGGCCCACCCATGCCTGAGCACCCCCATTCATCCTCCCTGAGACATCTATGGCTCAGCAGCTTGAGGAGTGGCCAGTCGCCTGGTCCAGCACTGCCCTAGGGAGCTTCAGTCTGCCCAGGCAGACAGCTGCGTGGCCTGCTGCCGACTGCCCTTGGAAGGGGGAAGTGCTAGCAAAGGTGACCTCTGCAGAGGCAAGCAAGGTGGCAGAGGGCTTGGGATGGGCGTGCTTTTCTGTGTTCTTGAAATTTCACCATGTGCATATCACCTATTTACAAAACCCACACCGTTAAAACTTTTCTTTTAAAAAAGAGAGGAGTTTGAAAATAAAATGAAAAGAAAAGGAAAACTCTGTCATAGTTGGTGAGAGTGGCCTGGGGAGGCATCCAGAAGAAGTGACACTGAAGCTGGTGTGTGAGAGGAATAGAAGTTGGCGGCCCAATTCATAATTGCTAAGTCATGGAAGAAGCCCAAGTGCCCATCCATCCACGAATGGACTAGCAAACTGTGGTACATGTATACCATGGAATACTATGCAGCCTTAAAGAAAGATGGAGACTTTACCTCTTTCATGTTTACATGGATAAAGCTGGAACATATTCTTCTTAGCAAAGTATCCCAGGAATGGAAGAAAAAGTATCCAATGTACTC
>CAUYPK010079137.1:0-32138 GCA_963574355.1 Loris lydekkerianus | reverse complement strand
TTTAATTCTGCTCTGATTTTGATTATTTCTTTTCTTCTGCTGGGTTTGGGGTTGGAATGTTCTTCCTTCTCCAGTTGCTAAGATGTCCCATTAAGTTATTAACTTCCTCTCTTTCTGTTTTCTTGAAGAAGGCTTGCAGTGCTATAAATTTCCCTCGTAGGACTGCCTTTGCAGTATCCCAGAGGTTCTGATAATTTGTGGCTTCCTTGTTTTGTTCCAAAAATTTGGTGATTTCCTTCTTAATCTCATCTATAACCCATGTATCCTTCAGCATAAGGTTGTTTAGCTTCCATGTTTTTGTATGACTATGCAGGTTCCTGTTGTTATTGAGTTCAACTTTTATTCCATGATGGTCTGAGAAGATGCAAGGAATAATTTCTTTCTTTCCTTTTTTTTTTTTTTTTTTTAATTTGCTGAGGTTAGATTTGTGGCCCAGGATGTGGTCAATTTTGGAGCATGTTTTGTGGGCTGATGAGAAGAATGTGTATTCAGTTTTGTTGGGACGAAATTCTCTGTAGATGTCTGTTAAGTCCAGATGTTGAATGATTAAGTTTAAATCTAAGATTTCTTTGCTTAGCTTCTTTTTGGAGGATCTATCCAGCACTGCTAAAGGGGTGTTAAAATCTCCAACTACTATGAAACTGGAGGAAATCAAGTTGCTCATGTCTGTTAGAGTTTCTCTTATAAATTGAGATGCGTTCTGGTTGGGTGCATAAATGCTAATAATTGACATCTCATCATATTGAGTATTACCTTTAACAAATATGAAGTGTCCATCCTTAGCCTTCCTTATTTTCGTTGGTTTAAAGCCTATTGCATCTGTGAATAGGATTGTAACACCTGATTTTTTCTGCTTTTCATTTGCCTGGAGTATAGATGACATCCCTTCACCTTGAGTCTATATTTGTCTTTTTATGTAAGATGAGATTCTTGTATACGGCAGATATCTGGCTTGAGTTTTTATATCCAGTCAGTAAACCTGTGCATCTTTAGAGGGCAATTTAAACCATTTATATTAATTGAGAATATTAATAAGCCTTTCGAGAGTCTGGTGGACATTTTTAATCCTTTTGCAACTGTGTAAGTTGGAATTTGATCAAAATTTTCTGGGTGGGTTTACTTTAGTTGTGGCAAATTTCTTCAACATGTGAATGTCGTTAAAGTATTTAATTTCTCCATCATAAATGAAACTCAGTTTAGCTGGCCACAGGATTCTGGGTTGAAAGTTATTTTGTTTAAGGAGATTAAAAGTCAATGACCATCCTCTTCTAGCTTGAAAGGTTTCAGTAGGGAGATCTTTAGTTATTCTAATATTCTTCCCTTTGTAGGTTATGCTTTTCTATCATCTGGCTGCTTTCAGAATTTTCTCCTTCATATTAACTTTAGTGAAATTGATAATGATGTGTCTGGGAGATGTCTTAATTGGGTTGAGTCATGCTGGAGTTCTGAAACTGTCTGCTATCTGAATTTCAGAATCTCTTGGCATGTCTGGAAAGTTCTCCTTCATAATCTCTTGGAGAAGAGACTCTGTGCCTTGTGAAGCCACTTCATCACTTTTGGGGATCCCTATACGACGAATATTGGTTTTCTTTGAATTATCCCAGAGCTCTCTGAGAGAGTGATCTGTTTTTGCCCTTCATTTCTCTTCCTCTCTGAGAGTTTGGGAGCATTCGAAATCTTTGTCTTCAATATCAGAAGTCCTTTCTTCTGCTTGGTCCATTCTGATACTGAGGGATTCCACTGTGTTTCTCAGGTCTTTGAGGGCTGCAACTTCTTGTCTCAATGTGTCAAAATCTTTGGTCATCTGGTCTTTGAATTCTTTGAATTCTTGAGACATCTTTTGGGTTACTGCCTGGAATTCTAATTCGATCTTATTTGCTATCCAGATTCTGAATTTGATTTCTGACATTTCAGCTTTTTGTTTGTGCATGGTATCTTGTGCTGTGTCTGCCCCATTGATCCTTTGGGGAGTTGATATACTCTGATTATTCATATTGCCAGACTATTTCCTTCGATTTCCTCTCATGATTGTTTTTCATTGTTGCCTCTGGCCGTCCTCAGAGTTGAAGTGGTGTCTCTCCGAGATTAGACGGGGGGTGGTGGTGGTGGACCACTCTATTGTTGCTGGATCTTTGTAGGAAGTGACCCTGTGTATCTCCTCTGGGGCTGCCCCAGCCAGGGAGTTCTGGGTGTGGGAACAGCTCCAGAATGTGACACCCCCGGATCCAGCAACAGGGCGGGGAGGGGTGCACATGGTTCTGGGAGTGCCTGCCACCCACAGAGGGCCCAAGGCTTCAGCAGTCTCTGGTCAGGAGAAGGGCTCCAGGCAGAGGCCAGGAGGGCTCCAGAGGGCACCGGCTACCAGAGTCCTTGGCCAGATGAGCGGGCAGTGTGGAGGCAGGGAGGGTACTGGAGGGAGGATGTGGGGTTGTATGGCTCCCAGAGTTCCTGGTCAGGGTGTGGGGTAGTGGGTCCCTGCGCAGCTCTTACCAGGGTCGGGGAGGGTGCCAATCACAGGAGGGTCTTAGCTCTTCTGGAGGTTTGGAAGTGTCCCGGTGCAGCTCTTACTGAGGTTGGGAGAGTGCTGATAGCTGGTACAGCTCTTCTGGAGGTGGGAGGGTGCTGATCATGGGTCCCTGCACAGGTCTTCCAGAGTTGGGAGGGTGATGATCATGGGTTCTGGAGCAGCTCTTCCAGAGATGGGAGGGTGCCGATCGCAGGTCCTGGTGCAGCTCTAGGAATTGAGTTTCTTAACTGGGCCTGTGTTCATTCACATTGTGTGTGCTCATGTCCACCAATTCCATCTTACCAGATGGTATTAAGAAAATCTGGTAAGTGTTGTGTAGTTCATGAAATAAAATGAAAATGAAAATATTTCTGCATCTGTAGAACACTTGAAAATTCTGCATGGCTTTCATGGATAGTTTGCTGCCTTACAAATTATTTTAAGATCAGCTGAGAAGCATTTTGGGTATCTTATTTTCTTTGTTGCATTCTTCAGAGTCTCTATCAAACAGAGACATCATTGAAGGGAAGAAGAAATTAAAGGAAATGATTAGCAGAAGACTAAGGGAGTAAAGAGCAATTAAAATGACTTCCAAGAAAGTGAGGAGTTAACCAAGCTCCCTTCAGCAGAATATGTAGCCACTTCTCTCTAAAATACCTAAAGAGTGTGTGCATGTGTGTTACATGTTTGTTTCCAGACTTCAGCATTTGATCTTTTCAATAGCATTAGTGAAGAATTTGAAAGTGGGATTTAGTGGTAGTGAGTTATATAAAGACCCTGGTCATCTGGTTCCCCACAGTACCTCTGGAACCCCACTGTATCCTCAGCATGACTGGGAAAGAATTAAAATCTTGTAACATTTTCTTTTTGTCCAAACTCATTATATTCTCACTCTTACTGATATCAAACTATTTAGGACATTATAGTGCTTTGTTTTTTCTCTCCCTCTCAAATGTTTGATATAGCTAACATGTAACATACTAAAATTTAAGTCCTTTCAGTGACTGAGTTTCATCAACTCAACATAAAGAGAACAATTACAAAGAGAGGCAAAACCCACTTGGAGAAAGATAACTAAATATAAATGTATGTGAGTTTGGAAACAGTGAAATTTTGATCAATTTACCCTTGCTAAAAAGAGAGGGGAAATGGAAAACTATTGATCTGGAAAATGGAAAGTTTTAGGGTTTTTTAACACTTGCAATACTGATATTAGTCAATGACTAACACCCCCCACCAACACTTCTAAGTGCCACACCTGGGAATCCTCATTGCTTTTCCCTCTCTCTTTCCTCCAGCATTATAGTAGTCATAAGTCTTCAGAGAAATAGAACCAATAAGATACATGATTCAGTATCAATAGTTGGTGTATGTGTATATATGAAAGTGAGAGAGATTTATTATAAGGAATTGGCTCCTGATCTGCAGAAGGAGGGTTAGAAGTCTCCTGATCTGCAGTCAGAAAGGAGAGACCGGGGGAGCCAGTGGTGTAGCTCCACTTTGAGAACGAGGAAAGCTGGTGGGGTAAGTTTCAGTCTTCATTCTGAAGAAGACCAATGTCCTAGCTTGAAGATGGTCAGGCAGAGACAGTGACTTCTCCCTTTCCCCACCCATATTAATCATTCTATTCAGTCTGTCAATGGATTGGATGAGGCTCACCCACATCAGGGAAGGTCATCTGCTTTGCTCAGTCTACTGACTCAAATGCAAATCTCATCCAGACACACTCTCATAGGCACACTCAGACATAATGCTTAACCAGATATCTGAGCACCCCATGGCATAGTCAAGTTGACCCCCCAAATTAACCCTCACAAAAATTATCAGGCACCACATCATGTGTCCTCTGTCTTCAAACATCTCTCAAACCCATCCGCTCTTCTCCATCATGCATCCTCTCTCAGTTCAGTGCCTCAATACTGCTCCCTCCTGCCTGCCCTCATTTTCCTAATTTTCTGTAGGTCTGATGTGGATGGACTATGATGTGAAACACTAGCAAGATGGCTCATTCTGAGACTTTTAAGTCTTGTGAGTTGTTAAGCCCTATCTGAGTGATTGAGCATTTCCTCATCCCTGCTTGAGTAAAGAAATCATACATATGAAAGTGTTTTGTAAACTGTGGGGGAACTGTACACATATAAGAATGATATATTATTATTTTTGGTTCTTTTTTCTATGCTCTAATAATGGAACCCCAAAGTACCTAGAAGCCTCTTTGGATATGGAATTTGAATCTTCTCATTCTGTCTTTCGGAGTTAGGGACATTCATTGGGTCATCTTGGGAAAGTCAGTATGGCTGACAGTTTACATTTTATTTGTTTTTTGAAGAAGAAAGTATATATCAGATATGACAAATATATTGATTTTAGTAACCATTTTATTGCAGACTTTATATTCCAGGGGAGCAGTAGTAGATGGTGCTTAAAAAGATGGACTTACAGGCACACTTCTTGGTTTTGATACACAGCTGCTGTGTGATTTTAGTTTAGACCACTAGCTTTTCCAAGTTTTAGTTTCTTCAACTTTAAGGTAGTTTTCTTAGTAATGTGGTAAGGATTATATGAGATCAGGCACATGTAATAGCTGTGAATATCAGTCCAAAAACTGGGGCATGTAGAAAATATAAATGTTAATAACTCAATTTAATTTGTTTTTAATCTTCCCATTTGATGTGACTATTGTGAAAATTAACCTCCTCCTCTATTCTCAGAGCTGTTCCAGTGCTATTAATAGAAATATAATGTGAGTTGTATGTATAACTTTAAATTTTCTAAACACATTTTAAAAACTTAGAGGAAACATAGTAATTTTAGAAATATATTTTATTTAACTCAATATATCCAAGTATGATTATTTCAATCTATAAGCAATATAAATTGTTAATAAGATATTTCACATTAATAGTTTTGTATAAAGTCATTGAAGACTTGTGTGTATTTTACATTCATAGAACATTGAAATTCAAACTAGTCACACTTCAAGTGCTCAAGAGCACATGTAGCCCATGGCTAATGTATTGGACAGAACAGTTCTAGGCTCTCCAATGATAGGCAGTTGCTTGGGAAGCAGAGATGGAGGATGTGGGATCATACTGGTTACTGTGGAGACCCTCTACTCCCTTAACCCGCATTTCTTCTTTGGGTTTGATTCTCTGATTAAACAAAGTGAAAGGAAAAGGAGATATACACAGATAAACAAACACTGCCATCTCAAAACATCATCTTCTCCTGTGTACTTAATTCACTGCCTAGTATTACTATGCAAACATGAGCAACTAATAAGTGTTAACAATCATCATTATTGTAACTAAAACCTTTTGTCATATTATCATATCTCCATTTGAGATTTCATTTCCTCAGTAACCTATCTGGACCTAAAATGTATGGATTTCCAGAATAAGATAAAGATGCTCTTAATCTATTATAACTCTGTCAGCATAAACTTTCTTTGTTCAGAGAAAACAACTTAAGAAATAGACAGTTGAAAGTAAAGACACTGAAAAATAGCATTTCTCACAAATATGTCTCTAAATATTTTCCAGGGCTCACTTTGAGAGGTTATTCTGTGCTGTTTTAAAATGTGCAGAAAATTGGAATAGAATCCCTTTGACCTTAGAAACCCAGACCTCACGTTGTTATTTTTGTCCTTCTCACTTTTGCATTTCCCACATTTCTTCTGTGGATCTCTAAGTGAAGGAAGGGTTAAATGAATTAATTACATACAGCTGTTAGAAGTCCTTAGAGCCATGCCTGTCACATGGTAAGTGCTCAATTTTAATCAAGAGCTTCTCAGACATTATCTTTTTTAATTACTGTGATAATCCTCTCAAGTAAGTATTATTAAAGTCCCTCCTTTATAGACAAGGAAAGCAAGGCACAGAAGAGTAAGTAAGCAGCTTCAGAAACACAGAAAAGAAGTGAAAGAGACAGTGATCTTATCCAGGTAGCCTGACCCTAAAATTCACACTCATCCCTGGGCTCTGATGTTAAGTGTGAGAGGCAGAGAGCCCTTATCAACTCAACCCAACTTTGATTAATACAATTTGATGAATTGTTACTTGATAAGTGCAGCTTGTTTGCTAGGCATGCTCTCTTAAAGCATAGTTTTGTATAGACCACACCTGAATGGTACCTGCACATCAACTATGTCAGTGTTGATATTTGTATCTGTATCTGTATCTGTAGTCTCCCTTGTTGATGAAAGGCCAAGAAACTCAATCTGACTTCCATTCACAGGAAGAATGATTAGATCATTCGGATCAACCCTTTCATACAATGGAATTTCAAATAACAAGTAAATTAACAAACTGCAGACATTTACAGTAATGTGGATTAATTGCTCCATATAGGTTGACCAAAAGTAGCCAGAGACAAGTAATATAAATTGTATGATTCTATTTACATTTATAAACAAAACCAAAGTATTGTGTTTAGGGAGATACATATATATGTATATATATATTAAGTCTTTTGTGCATAGATCACAAATACATTTATGCCATTTTCAGTGGTATATATATTTAGATGGAAAAATGAGGACTTCAGTACCAGAAAAGTTATGGTTGCGATTCCCTTAGGACAGCGGTTCTCAAACCGTGGGTTGTGACCCACAGGAACTGTATTAAAGGGCTGTGGCATTAGGAAGGTTGAGAACCACTGCCTTAGGGGAAAGAGAGGGTGCCGTAATTATGAGGTGGCCCACATGGTGGTGGTGCTTCTGGAGTGTGACAATTTATTTATTTTTTGATCTGTGTACTGGTTTAATGGTTATACAGGTATTTGCTTTGTAACAGTATAGTAAGTTGGTATTTAAGTTTTCTTTATATGTGTTATATTCACCACTAAATATGTTTGGAAAGAAAAGTCAGGAAAGTGATAAGTTTTAAGTAGTGAAGAACCCTGCAATGGTGATGACGTTGCTACTGCACGGTGGTGAATAATTGGAAAGAATAATTTAGGGTTTCTCAGTTGTGATTGGGTGAGGGGGGTCTCCTAGAGCAGAAGCACCAAGGTAACTTTTAAAGATGCACGATCTCATTACACATCCTCCACTTCTCATGCGGTCATTTGCCTTTGTTTATTAAGTACCTGTTATATGCCAGGCACTATAAGGGCTAAGGATACTGCAGTGAAAAAACAAACAAAGCCTTACTCTTAGGGAGCTTCTAGTCTAATAAAGCTAAAGAAAGACCCAGACATCTGCATTTGTACAAGATTTTTATTGGACATAGTGTGAGAACAACTGACCTATGTGCTAAGATTTCCTTCCCTCCACAGTTACAAAGAGACTCATATGAATGAAGTTAGAATTTAAAGAAAACTAGTCTCTATCACGTCACAGAAAAGCCAAAGCATTTTTGTAGAAATTGAAATTCTTTAACCAATACAAGTCAAAAGAAGAAAAGACATCAGGGGAATATAATTCCTTCTCTAATTGAACTTCAGACATTCAGATCCTGCCCACCTCTGTCATTAATCTTTGGAGGTTTAAAATTATTCCACCTTCATTATTTTCATCTTGGGTATATGAGTGAGTTTGTTTTTTTTTCTTAACATAAATGGGACTTTTCATGCAAGGGATTTTTTAAAGATGGAGTGAAGAAATTTCTCTGATTTTATTTTGATAAACTTCTTGCTCCATGATTCAACTTGGGCAGCTAAAATTTTATTCCGGGGAGCTAAGAGCTTCATAAATTCCAGGTAGTACTCCTAATCTCTAACAATGAAATCCAAGTGAGATTAAAATAAATAAAACAGCAAGAAACAACAAAGATATAAAAGCAATTTATTTAAAAGTCTTTTATTCCCTATAGAAAATCTCTGTGATATAAATGGATACAACTGAACGTATAAGCCCTGACTCCCATTAAAAAAAAAAAAAAAAGGAACTCAGGAAGGCTATGTTAACCAGTGTGATGAAAATATGTCAAATGGTCTAGAAACCCAGTGTATGGTGCCCCATGATCGCATTAATGTACACAGCTATGATTTAATAATAATAATAATAAAGGAACTGACAGAGAATGGAAATATAATCTTCCCTGAGGTTATTCTTTAGTGGCAAATGTAGAACTAAATATCATTCATTCCTCATTCGCTCTTCCAAGCATTCGTTTATTTATTCATTCCATGCACTAGGTAATCTTCTAAGTCCTGGGGATGTATTTATAAACAAAACAGACAAAAATCCCTGGCCTGATGATGCTTACATTCAAGTGTAGGTGTGTAAAGGGGATGGGGAAGGTAAATCATAAATAAAATTTAAAAGTAGGTTATTTAGGAAATTAGAGTATATTAATTGCAACAGAAAAAAATATAGCAGGCTATGAAAGAGGGAGCTACAGGAAGGAATAGGATTTGAAATTTTATGTAGACTCATTGGGGTAGCCCTAGAGAAGAAAGCCTATATAAGTAAAAGCTTGATAAGAGGTAACAGAGTAAGCTGCTATGACATCTGGAAGCAGAGCATTCAGACAGAGGTATTCAGATTTGCAAGAATTAAGGCTTGGGGTAAAAGCATGTACTTGGTCATGTCTCAGAACATTAGTTATAAAATGGATACATTTTAATGCCTATCAGAATAATTTCAAAGTTTAGATAAGACAATGGATTTAATCATGGGTGTGAAATTGGCAACTAGAAATTTCAATTTTAAATTTACCAGTCATTTTTTTAGCGTCCAATATATACAAGATGCTTAATGAATAACTATAATCAAGAACTGCTTAATAGTAAGAAGGAATTGAAAATCTTATTTTAGAGGTAATGGTAAGGTAATAACTTTAATAAGTGGTACTTTCTTAAAGGAAGTATACACAATAGATAATGTGAACTACAATAAAATTTTAATTCCCCAGACACTCTCTTGGCCCAGGGGACTTCAAAAAACCTTAAAGCTTAATTTCCAGCCAAGAGAAGTGGGATGTCAAACATACCTTGTCATGTTCCTTCCTTTTGGAGTTACTCTTTGTAACAATAAGATACTAAATCATTAACAGGACCTAAAGCTATGTAATGCAACACTTAAAGCACACCTGTAGGTCATCTATTTATTTAACAGATCACATGAGTTTTGTAAATATCAGGTGGCTTATCTTTGATTAGCAGATAACCTTATCTTAAGTTGAAACATTCCAAGCTCTTAGAGGCAACTTCATTTCTTTAGCCAATTATAAATCAAAGAATCTTTAAATCCATCTATCACCTGTAAGCTCCACTTTGAGAGGTTCCAGTTTTCTAGACCAAACTGATCAATGCAATTCCACAAACTGATCTATGTGTAATTCTGTCCTTATAAATGTGTAAAACCAAACTGTAACCTGGCTAAGGTGGGCACATTTTCTCAGGACCTCTTGAGGCCATGTGCTTTAGTGCAATCACACACATTTGGCCAAAAAAACCTCTTTACATTATTTTACCAAATTTTTTTTCATTTATGGGTGAGAGAAATGAAATGTGGAGAAATTACTTAATGCAGCAAAGGGTGGTGGATGGGTATGGGTTTTGAACTCTGGTTTTCAGATCTTTGTTTGCATTAGAACATTCCAGTATGGTCATCTCCCAAGCTAGCCAATGTGGACAACTGAGGCCTAGGACCAAGCTCTTTGTCCCACACTGCGTATGTTATCATTTTACCCACTGTTGCATCACTCAGAGGCAGATCAGGGAAGAAACACAGCCAATTACCTAGCACATGTCCTTTTATCTGGAAACCTAAGATGAGTTTTCCTCCCCAGCTCCTGCAGAGCCAAGGAGTGTAACTAAAAGATGTCCCTGGAGTTTAAGTGCCAGAGGCCTGCATGCAGCAGGCAGGAGGAGGCTGGAGAAGGGGAAATAATCACACTTTCACTTGTTCTTTCACATCTGTTTTCCCATTTGATTATTAAAACAATCTTGCTAATTAAGCAGGGATTGTTAGTTCCATTTTACAGATTTTTAAAAAAGCTTAAAGAGTACTTAAATCAAGGTCATATGGCTAGGAAGTGGAAGAATCAGAACTGAAGCCCAGATTACTATCTCCAACTCCATTGTTCTTTCACTGAAGCCACTTGCATTGAAATAGGGGGAGCTAAGAGGTAGGATATTGAAGCCTGGGGATCTAGATTCCCTCAAAAGTAAAGTGGAAGGAGAGAAAGCCACTGGACTAGGCGGTACAACTTTGCACAGCTTGTGGTGCCCTTTGCACTGATGTATCTTCTGCTAGAATGTGCTCACTCCTCTTCCCCAAACAGGGGTGCCAACCTGCTTTTTGCTTAAAAAAAAAGAAAGAAAAAAAAAAACTTTTATTTTAGAGCAGTTTCAGTTTTACAGAATTATTTCAAAAATACTACAGAGAATTCCCATATAATTCACACACAATTCCCCCTATTATTAAGATATTACTATGGTATAGTACATTTGCCACAATGCAGGAATCACTATTGATACATTATTACTCTTTATAACTAAAGTCCGTATTTTATCTCTTTTTTTCCCCCAATACTCTTTTTGTGTTTCAGGACCTCATTCAGGATGCCACATTACATTTAATAGTCATGTTTCTTCAAGCTCCTCTTGGTTTTAACAGTACTTGGATTCAGATACTTTTTAAGCTTTTTTTAAAAATCTGTAAAATGGAACTAACAATTCCTTTCTCTGACTTTCCTAATTTTTGATGACTGTGAGAATTCTGATGGGTACCGGTTTACAAGGGGATTATGTGTTTTTGAGAAATCTCACAGAGGAAAGCACCATTCTAATCACCTAATATTAAGGGCACATATTATCAATATGACATTACTTTTACTTTTTTTTTTTTTTTTTTTTTTGCATTTTTGGCTGGGGCTGGGCTTGAACCCGCCACCCCTGGTATATGGGGCCGGCCCCCTACTCCTTAAACCCCAGTCGCCACCCTACTTTTAATCTTAACAAAGATCAGAAACAAACAACAGAATAAGCTTTATATATGTTCTTGAGTACCTCTCTCCCTGTTTCACTTTGTTTTTCCTCTCTCTGAGATTATGGGGAAAATTAGGAAAAAATGACAATTGGATAAAAAATAATGAAAAAAAAGAAACATCTTTTCATTGAAAACCTCTGGGCATATGGTCTAGAAAGTCCTGTATATCACTAAATTATCTCCCTTCTTTTGGAAATTAGTAGTACATTACATTGATGCTAAAAAAATAATGCTGGATTAAATTTGCCTTTTGCCTATTAAGATATGTTTCCATTCAGAGTGATGATTTGCAAAGAAATACTTTACTTAGAATATGATTATTTTCACTCAAAATAAAATGCAAATTTAAAAACATCAATTGTCCTAATCCTTTTCTGTGAACTAATATGGTTGTCTGCATTATTTGAAAAGTTGAGTGCCAGGTGAAATTGCCTCTGAATGAACAACTTCCTTTGTAGGTAATATAAATACATAGACTATTCCAAGATTGGCACACTCATAGTTACTCATTTGGGAAAATAGAGTTATGCATACCTGCACATCATAGAAGAACACCCACACATAAAAAGACTGCATTTTTACCAAAACCTAAAATGAGAAAATAAAAGAACTAGAATGCCTTCTTACCACCTCCACCCTAACCACACCTTCCTGCCCTAAGCCTATTGCCCAAACCTGGCTATGCCACAGAGTTTGGCTCTTTGAAATTTGAAGAGGAAAAGGTGAGTGAAAGAATAAGGTCAGAAAGAGAAACTTGTGAAAAACAGATGAAGGGCAGGAAGTTCAGTTGGGTGGGGCTTCCTAGAGTGAACTGCTGTCCTCTGGAAATGTAAGAAAGTAATTAAGCCTGTAAAAATAACTAAGATTTTGCTCATGTTCATCTTTGCTATGCTGAAAAACTAAATGAACAGTTGAGCAATTTAGTAGAATTAGACAAATAGGAGTTGTTTTAATGACTTTGAATACATTTTTATCTCTGTGATAATAAATGGTATTTCAAAAAAATTAATGAAACTCTGAGCTTTGATCATTTGGCTTTAACCTCTGAAAATGTATGGAAAATAGATAATTAATTCAACTTAATTTTCTTCTCCTCTTACCACCCAGATGGTGCTTCATCTCTATAGAGAGATCAATAGTTCACTTCCATAGTGGCCTCCTTAGAACTGTCTTCATTCTTTCTCTCCTTCCCTATGTCTCTTAGAACTTTGCTTTTAGAGTGTAAGTTTGTTGAGCCTTTTCAGTTCTTGCATGTGCTTTGAATCCATCCAACAACCTGCTGATTCCTTTAAAAGACCAAGTAAGTTCAAAGATAGTGCCCAGTTAAACCAATAAAGAAGAAGGGAAGGTGATGTCTAGAGAAAAGCACTTCTATCGGGATGCAGCCAACCAGGATTCCAGTAATCTGATAATCCTGTATACATATGTACAGAGCAGATGGACAATGTAATTTGGTAGCTGAGATTTCGGGAGATGTGCTGATGTTCAGTCATTCTAGAGGAGTTCAAGCTAAATGAAAATTCTGCAGGTCTAGAGCTAAGCCAATTACATTCCAATATTAAGGCCAAAATTTGTTGGTCTGGAGAGTCAAAATATTTTGCATCTATAAAGAATCTATGAAGCAGAGATTTGAGCCACTTATGTGGCTTTAGGCACTTTTGAGCAGATTGGCCAAAGTAGTTAAACTCTCAAAACTGTCACTTGGTTTGTGAATGCATTTAATCCCTTGATGCACATGCAGTTCATTTTTTCATTTTTCATTCTAAAAAGTAAAGAAAAGCTTAGACAAGGAAGAACTTGTATCTTGCATGTTTATAATTACTAATCAAGCTACAATTTCTGTCAGAGCAAAGGGGGTAATCTATTACATTAGCATGAACAAACAATTTGGTTTATTAAATCTGAGTTGAGCCAAGATGTTTGTGATACGTCAGCAGTCTTGTCAGCACTGCAGAAGTAAAAAAGCGAAAATTCTACCAATATAAGCATTGATTTCCTCACCCCTCATGCAGTGACTAAATAAATGAGTATTTCTATTTCTACCAAAGATCAGAGTCAAAGAGAGTTTAAAATATTTGAAAACATCTCAGTTGTAAGTGGATGAAAAGAAATTTGATTCAATTTTATTATAATAAATATTTATTGAATATTTAGGTATGTAGTGCATTGTAGTGGCAATTGATACCCAAGGTAAAGGATACCATCCTTCAAGCAGTTTATGGAAGAAGCAGTCATGTGTATGACTATAATGTGATGTGCTGAAATAAAGGTTAGATAAAGGTACACCATGATAAGTCAAAAAATAATGAGTCCCTGAACCACAACTAAGTCTGGGTTAGAATCATATTGCCACCATATATTTTCAGTGTAATCCAGGGTGAGTTAGTCAAATTCTCCAAACTGCATCTTCCCCATCTGTAAAATGAAGCTCATTAGAATTGCTTTACACAGTAGTTATAAAGATTAAATTGGATAGTATACATACAATGCTAAATTAGTATTATTACATTACTTTCATCTTCCCAGGATTAGGAACAATCTATTCAGGTGAGAAATTCAGAGAAAGTATCACTGAAGAAGCCATTGAAGGTTCATAGAAAATGTGGTGAGGTGAACAAAATGATTATATAACAGAATTGTGAAAACACATAAACATTTGGATTGTGTTGAATGGCCTGATATGATCAAATCAGAGAGAAAAAAGAAAATGTCTGAAACATCGGAGCACAGAGGAGTAACTATTGATAAGAAAGAAAGAGAGAGAAAGAGAGAAAAGAGAAAAAGTCATTTTTACAAGGCAATAGATGAAACATGATCTGGTATATATTTTAGAAATATAGGTGACTACCTCCAGGATGACTATCTGTGAACACTTAGGACACTACTAAGTAGCTTTTGTAAATGATAATTTGAAAAGAAAGTTTTAGTCCCATTCTTGGAGTGACCAAAACTTGTGAGATATAGATCTACCCCATCATGATTTTTTTTTTCTTTTTTTAAGGGCTAGAATTATTAATAATAGTTCCCATTATTAAAGTTGACTATTATTTTTGACAAAATAGGTTTAAGGTAATAGTACCTTTCTCCTAAAGTAATTGCTATTGGGGCTGAGAGTTAATAATAATATATAAAATCTATATTTGCAGTTATTCAGTTGATGAGGGCAGTGAGGGCAGTGATCTTAGATTAGCCCATATCACAATCATCTGGGGGGCTTGTGAAAACACAAACTGCTGTGTCTGTGCCCACAGTTTCTGATTCAGTAGGTGTGGAGTAATACCTAAGAATTAGCTGGTTTTAAGACTACCCTTTGAGAACTACTGGTGTATTATATATAGTATAAAAGTTTATTGTTTGATTAAGGTATTCTAGTAAGGATTAATTGGATTAGTCCATTTGGGAGAATGGAAAAAGTATTTCAATCTCTGCCCCAAGAAAAATAGTCATAGGATTAGCCTACTCTTTTCCTGATACTAGAGCAGTAGTAGCCTGGAAATTCCCTTCCAAGACTTGGGTTATAGGCTTTGGTTACCAAGTTGTCATTGCCCTAGTCATAAATGAGCCATATTGATTCTAGGCATAGGACCAGTTAGACAATTAAAAATACAACTGATCCACTCCCAGAATAACTTCATTCATCCATTCACAAGACCTCCACCCCCAAGAACCAATCACTTTTCCTTAGGACCTATCTCCTAGCAGTATTGCATTGGGGATTAAGTTTCCAACATATAGATTTTTGGGAACACATTCAAACCATACAAATATATATATATGCATATATATATATATTTATATGCATATGTGTATACACACACACACACACACACACACACACACACACAAAAGGTCTGACAATTAAATTAGCAAATTTGCCACATGTGCTTATATTGGCAGCACCGTGCAAACAACTCAGTATGATTTTGTAACCTTGATATATAATTGTCTTACAGCTATGTTCATATTGACACGTGGTGGTGTCTTGCCAAGTGGCATTCATTATTGTTGTTGCATGTTTCTGTGAGCTGTCATGACAATGTTGGAGCTTGAATTAGATAAAGCAATGAACAAACATTAAATTTCTTCTTAAACTTAATAAGAGTGGAAGTGCAATCAGGGACATGTTAGTTGCAAGTTTAGGGGGATAATGTGATGAAGAAAATGGTAGTGTACAAATGGATTAAATGTTTTTCTGAGGAGAGAGAAAGTGTTACTAATGAAGAGAGGCCAGGGAGGTCAGTAATGAGCAGAACTGACAAAAACATCGCAAACATTTATAAAGTTGTGTGTCAAAATTGTTGGCTGACTCTGAGAAGCATAGTAGACCAAGTAAACATCCACAAAGAAACAGTGAGGACAATCTTTACTGAAAATCTTGGCTTGAGGAAGGTGTAACTCTTGAATCATGACAATGTACCAGTTCATATGGCAGTATCTTTAAGAGCGATTTTAGCCAGTAAACAAATAACTGTGTTGTAACACCCTCCCCACTCAACTGATCTGACCACCAATTACTGTTTTCTTTACCCAAAGATAGAGGAAATACTAAACGGATGACTTTTTTTTTAATCTTTTAATAAATTTTCTTTTTTTATTGTTGGGGATTCATTGAGAGTACAATAAGCCAGGTTATACTGATTGCATAGGTAAAGTCCCTCTTGCAATCGTGTCTTGCCCCCAAAAGGTGTGGCACACACCAAGGCCCCAACCACTTTCCTCCTTTCCTCTCTCTGCTCTTCCTTTCCCCATCCCTCCCTCCTTCTTTCTCCCTCTGCTCTCCCTTTCTCCTACCCCCACCATGACCTTAATTGTCTGTCTTGTTCTCATATCAAAATTGAGTACATAGGATTCATGCTTCTCCATTCTTATGATGCTTTACTAAGAATAATGTCTTACACTTGCATCCAGGTTAATATGAAGGATGTAAAGTCTCCATTTTTTTTAATGGCTGAATAGTATTCCATGGTGTACATATACCACACTTTGTTAATCCATTCCTGGGTTGGTGGGCATTAAGGCTGTTTCCACATTTTGGCAATTGTAAATTGAGCTGCAATAAACAGTCTAGTACAAGTGTCCTTATGATAAAAGGATTTTTTTCCTTCTGGGTAGATGCCCAGTAATGGGATTGAAGGATCAAATGGGAAGTCTAGCTTGAGTGCTTTGAGGTTTCTTCATACTTCCTTCCAAAAGGGTTGTACTAGTTTGCAGTCCCACCAGCAGTGTAAAAGTGTTCCCTTCTCTCCACATCCACGCCAGCATCTGCAATTTTGAGATTTTGTGATGTGGGCTATTCTCGCTGGGGTTAGATGGTATCTCAGGGTGGTTTTGATTTGCATTTCTCTAATAGATAGGGATGATGAACATTTTTTCATGTGTTTGTTAGCCATTCGTCTGTCTTCTTTAGAGAAGATTCTATTCATGTATCTTGCCCATTGATACATGGGATTGTTGGCTTTTTTCATGTGGATTAATTTGAGTTCTCTATAGATCCTAGTTATCAAGCTTTTGTCTCATTCAAAATATGCAAATATCCCTTCCCATTGTGTAGGTTGTCGATTTGCTTTGGTTTTTGTCTCCTTAGCTGTATAGAAGCTTTTCAGTTTAATGAAATCTTATTTGTTTATTTTTGTTGTTGTTGCAATTGCCATGGCAGTCTTCCCAGTACATCAAGGGTAGTATGATGACAGTTCAGATGGCTAGTCTAGAAAAAAGGAGTTTCAAAAATGCTTTGAAGGATGAACTAGGTGCTGGTATTGGTGCATAGCTTCCCAAGGGGAGTACTTTTAAAAATGACCATAGTAATATTCAGCAATGAGGTATGCAGCACTTTTTAAAGGATGAGTTCACAATCTTAATTGTCAGACCTTGTGTGGGTATGGGTGTACACAAATATACATATATATAATCCCACACATATATTTATTTTATACTCATAATATTTTTTGCCACTTCCTCCTTCTCCTCTATAACTAATTTCTTAAGAAGGCCAGGGAAAATGAAAGAACAAAATCACTGTATTTCTAACACATTCCAAGATACCTCACATGAGGACAGAGAAATTAATAAGTGGTTAAAAAAGAAAAAGATTCATTAAATGGCACACTGAGCTAAGGAGCACCAAAGGAATCACTTTGGATGGAGGCCTTTGGGCATTATGGATACAGGCTAGCTTCCTACACCAGGCTTGAACTCTGCCAGTAAAAATCACTGGTGTGGCTGCCTCAACAGTGCTGCTTTTTTTCCCAAGCAGAGTGCAGCTCTAAACACAGCCATGATCTCATGGAGTCCACCAATAGCAAGGCATGCTTATTAGAGCTTATGTTAGGCCATTGATGGTCAGATCCCATCCCTTCACTGTCGTCATATCATTTTCCTCTTTAGTATCCTCCAATGTACTTTAATTATACCTTATATTACAGGATTAAAAAAGCATGTCCTTAAACAACTGTATTTCCAAGAGGCCCTCTTTCATTTTTAGGTAATCACTGACACTCAACAATGTAGGGGGTACCAGCAAATTCTCATATAAAGAAAACATTTAAAGATATTCCCATTCCACAACGTTAATTGTATAAATAAACTGAGTATTTTTTTTTCCAAATTTTGGATTAATATAAAGGTACAAATGGTTTGGTATACGTATAACATGGAATACTATTCACCCATAAAGAAAGATGGAGACTTTACCTCTTTTGTATTTACCTGGATGGATATGGAGAATATCCTTCTAAGTAAAGTATCACAAACTGAGTGATTTTTTTAAAGTATTATTTTATGTTTTTTAAAATCTGTTCTTTGAATTCAAGCAGGGCATATTCAACGGCTGCACTAATAGAAGGAAAGATTGAATTTGCTGTATGCATAATACTTTAACACTATGTCCCCAAGTCAAATTTTATGAGAAATTTTGTTTCCTCAAGAACCAGTTCATCCTTATGGATCTTGCTTGCTCTTTTGGGTTCTCCAGAGTAGTCCATCTCAGCTCTTCAGGTAATAATGTCTTTTAAATTTTCAAGCATGGAAGGGAAAGAATTCTAAGGACTGGCCTCATACTACATTTCAAGAAAAGACTATAAAATATAAATCTGAGTCATCTTGACATGCCCACTTGTTCAGAGAGGCATCAACATCAATGCCAATTTGGGTGAAATGAGGCAAAGGCAGAATAACCTCACAGCCTGAATCCATTTTCCAAAGTACTGAGTTATTACCAGTTACACCTTCTTAAACCCTGCTCAGTTGGCAGTAGCAAGTGCCACATAAAGCTTGCTCAGCCCTGGACCTTTTGGTCCTCCTGGAGACTACACACAGGTTCTCTTGAGTTTTAAGGGAGGTCGTATACATGAGTCATTCTCTAGTGATTAATGTAGCATCTTGCTTTTTCAATAAGAAAGCAAGAGAAAACCTATTCAGGGCTTCAGTCACATCCTCACTCTACATGTTTGTGAAAACTCATTGTCAGCATTAGCCATAGAATTTTGTGCAGACACACCTCAATCTGAATAAGACATCCCTCAGGCATATCATAATTAACTTCACTAAAATTAATGTCAAGGAGAAAATTCTCGAAGCTTGTAGTTTAATGAAATGAGGTGAGGTATACACAGCATAAGCCCTATATGACGGATGCCATGGAAAGAAGGATTATTCTTTTTCTCTGTCCATAATTTACAGGTCCTCAGCTAACCCATTGTTTCTCATAGCTCATACCTTTAAGTGTGTCACTGTTTCTATTAGACTGTGTTCCTTTAGTTCTCCTCTGATGCCTCCCCCATTTTTTGCCTTTAGTAACTTATACATATGCTTTGATACTCAGCTTGGACGTTCTGGGTTCCAGGAAGGCATCCTTCAACTTGAATTTGTTGCTCTCCTCTGCATTCTCTTCACAGTCCTGAAAATTCTACAAAGCAAAAGTGCTTGAGGCTCATCAAAGTGACACACAAGTTCCAAAGTCTTTTAGGGGTTAGCGGATCTCACACCTAAGTGTTGAGTGGTGTTGGGGTAGGACAGAGCACACAGTTAGGAAAAGGGAGAGAGAAATGCTAATCACAGTCCCACTACTAGGACCAGTATTGTAACCTTGGATTGACCTTTAATGCCTTCGGACTTTACAAAAGTCCGTTACCTACTTCACAAAATGTTATTTTTCACACAGAGAAAAATAAGCAGTGTGATTTAAACAAGTCATGCCACAATATGTAAATTGGTTGGTTTAACTTATTTTTTTTTAAGTATTATCTCCTATTAACATGACTTTTATTTTCAGATCTTGACTTTGGGGGGATGAATTTTAATTATAAACAGGCATTAGCCTCAAATGAACAGAAGAACAAATAGAGCTCTTTGTACCTTCTTCTCTACCTATCTGGTTTTCTTTTATTATAAGTTGTTTCACAAGTGCTCTGTTCAATCTTGTTTGCAATATTTCAGGTGATAATTCTTCCATTACTTGTATGTAAAGCTCATCTCAGAAATATATTAACTGTACAGGGAAGAACATCACTTTTATATATGTTCTTTGTTTTATGAACAAATCCAGCAAAGTTGACAAAATCCTCTCCTGTTCCTTTTACATGTTTGTGAAGGAGAGTATACAGGAGATTTGATGATGTAGGAGTCATAGAGTGAGCTTCCAAAATGAATCATCACCGCTTAGCCCTCTGAGTGGACTGTTGAATTAGGAACCTGTGTAAGTAGACATAACTGGGGAAATATTGACTGTTCTCTGCCAGTGAATGACACTGTTACCGACTTATCTGGCATCTGAGTCTTTTCTTGCTTGTTCATTCTTGGTTTTTCTTCTTTCTACACAATGTCCTAAAGAGAGTGAAATGGATAATAGTGAGGTAAAATTCTCAAGTAACAATGACATTAACTTTAATAATGTTTTCTATTTCATATCATGAATACTGGTGAAGAAATAAACTAATCTGACTTTTTTTTAAAGCACCATATGCATTGTTCATCTGAGATGCCATGACCATTAAGCCAGATGTGCTCATTGGGTAAACCCCCAAAGGGTGCAAATAGCCTCTATACTGACTCTTATTTGAAAATTTGGGAATCCTTAAAGAATTCAACAATTTTCTGCTTGGCTATCAGCATGTAAATGAAAACAGTGCATTACAAGGATTGTAATTTTGTGTTTTGAAAATCCTGCCTTCATAGATTTCAGGAGCTAAATGAGTTAGTTTGCCTACAAAGTTCTGTGGCTATCATAGAGAATGTGCAGTCTGTCATGCACATAAACTAATCCCACATTTTGTGTAATAAAAATGACAAACTCTTCATAGCACAGAATAAAAGTGAAAGGGAAAACAATACAAAGGTGTGGTCCTGGGAAGCTATACTAGTTCTCCCATATTTATAAGCCACCTCTTAGGAGGAGATATGCAAGATGAAATAGATATCAATTCTTACCATTTAACAAAGGGAAGGGGAAAACTTGTATAGCTTGAAAGAAATATCCTCGTGACTTAATGTAGAATGGAATTTGAGATAAGGTACATCTCAGTTACCATGCACAAGCACTATTTTTTTCTGCAAAACTACTAATATTAACATAATTTTATTTACATTTGTCTTGAAGCATAGAATCCAAAGAAAGCATTAGACTTAAGTCCCTATGTATTACATAGAGAAGGAGTGGTACAAAAGATAATGTGATAGTTTTAAAGGAAAAAAAAACCCCAAACATAATTTTTTTCTCCCTTATCTTTTTACAAAAAAGGTTATATCTCTCAATCTTGTCTTCCCACACCCAACAAGACTACTTGAATGAAGTGCTAATGAGATCCTGAAAGAAAGAAACAGTGTGATTTCATATTCAGTGTTGAAAATTGGTGAATTTTAAATTCTCTCCTTATCTTATTAAACAATGACCTTGGGTAAATTTCCTCCATCTCACATGTCACTTTTGAAACACAATATACTGTGGAGCTGTGATACCAAATGTACACACCTCATCCTGCTTCCATTGCCTGGCTTTCTTTTCAGCTGAGCCCACATGGAAAGTCTTGGTCTCATGGTTCTCAGCAGGAGGGACTGGAGATGGCCCAGGAGCTGGCCCCCTGTTATCCCTGACAGAGAGGGAAGAAAATGGACTTTGAACACAGAGTCTTAGGTTTGAATTTCTTCAGTTTGCCAGCTGTATAAACATAGGCAAGATACCCAACTTCTTTGAGTATCTGTTTCTGATTTAAGAAATAAAAAATTGGTCACTATGGCTTTGTAGTACAGCCTAAAGTCTGGTAGGCTGATGCCCCCAGCTTTGTTTTTATTATTAAGAATTGCCTTGGCTACACAAGTTTTTTTCTGGTTTTCTATACAAAATGAAGAATTAGTTTTTCCAAGTCTTGAAAGTATGATGTTAGTATTTTACTAGGGATGTCATTGAATCTATAGATTGCTTTGGGAAGTGTAGACATTTTAACAATGTTGATTCTTCCCAGCCATAAGCATGATGTGTTCTTCCACTTGTTAATACCTTCTGCTATTTTCTTAGGGGTTCATAGTTTTCTTTATAAAGGTCCCTAATTATTATTAGAGAAATGCAAATCAAAACCACCCTGAAATATCATCTAATCCAGTGAGAATGGCCCAAATCACAATGTCTCAAAAATTCAGATGCTAAAGTGGATGTGGAGAGAAGGGAACACTTTTATACTACTGGTGAGATTGCAAACAAACGTAACATTTTTGGAAGGCAGTATGAATAACCCTCAAAGAACTCAAGTAAGACCTCCCATTTGATCCTGCAATACCATTACTGGGCATCTACCCAGGAGGAAAAAAATATTCTACCACAGGGACACTTGCACTAAACTGTTTATTGCAGCTCAATTGATTCACCAAAATGTGGAAACAGCCCAAATGCCCACCAACCCAGGAATGAATTAACAAGCCATGGTATATGTATACCATGGAATACTATTCAGCCATTATAAAGATGGAGACTTTACATTTTTTGTATTAATCTGGATGGATGTGGAACACATTATTCTTAGTAAAACATCACAAGAATGGAAAAAGAAAAATCTTATGTACTCAATTCTGATATGAGGACAATTAAGGTCATAGTACATGGTGGGGAGTTGGGGACAGGGAGAGATGAGAAAGGAAAGGAGGGAGGGGATGTGGGACAAGGAGTGAGGTATACCTTTTGGGGGTGGGACACAATTACAAGAGGGTTAACAAAAGCCATCACTGTAACCTGGTTCTCCGTACCCTCAATGAATCTCCAATCATAAAAAAAAAAATGAAAATTTCTGATTTGCAGAGTTGTTATAGAAATATGAAAAATGTACAAAATAATGTTATTGATTGGAGTCACTCGAAGAATAATAGCCATTCTTATTCCTGTCTATGAAAGTCATTTAGACTAGTAATTATCCATCATGCACCTCTCCCGTACAAAGCACTGGCTAGGCACTGAAGCTAGTAACATCAAGATAAACATAATCCACAGCCTGGGTAAGGAAAAGTTTCACAGTGGTTTTCAACCTTCCTAATGCTGTGACCCTTTAATACAGTTCCTCATGTTGTGGTGGTATCCAACCATAAAATTATTTTCATTGCTACTTCATAACTGTAATTTTGCCACTGTTATGAATTTTAATGTAAATATCTGATATATAGGATGCATTTTCATTACAAAGGGGTGACAACTCACAGGTCGAGAACCGCTGCTGTTACCACTCCTGTTACAAAGGGGTCACAACTCATAGGATGGGAACTGCTGCTCTAGAGGTTTCCGTGAAGGCACTTTTAGATGAGATTAACATTTAAATGAGTAGACTGAACAGCAGATTGTGCATGGTAATGTGGGTGGGCCTCCATTTATCAATTACTTCCCCAGGCAAGAATGAATTCTGCCAGGAGGTTGTAACATCAACTCTTCCCAGGAACTTCAGCCTGCAACATCTACTACAGATTTTGGACTTGCCAACTTCCACATAAACCAATTCCTTAGAATAAATCTCCATCTAGCTAGATACAGATACATATTCTTATTTATATCAATATCTATTCAAATATAGGTATCTCTCTCTATTTCATATACATATATATATACAAAATATATATACTAGAATATATGAATATATATTGTAACATATGACTATATTAAATATACATATTCTAATATATATTATATATTGGAATTAATATATATTAAAATATACATTATATATTTTATGTTATATTATTATATACAATTATATTATAATATAATATAAAATAATTATAATATAAACATTATAATTTATATAATATTATAATAATATTCATCTTTCTTTTAATGGCTGAGTAGTATTCCATGGTTTACATAGAGCATGTTTTATTAATTCACACACAAATTGATGGATACTTGGGTTGATTCCAGATCTTTGCAATTTTGAATTTTGCTGCAATAAACATTTAAGTGGAGGTGTCTTTTGATAAGATGTCTTCTTTTCCTTTGGGTAGATACTCAGTAGTGGGATTTCTGAATCAAATTGCAGGTCTACTTTTAGTTCTTTGAGAAATCTCCATATTGTTTTCCACAGGAGTTGTACTAATTTCTATTGGATTTTTCTGAAGGGGGGAAAGAGAGAGATAGCTGAGGGATATAAGAAGACAGACACTGTCTTACTCTATCCAAACATTTTATTTAATGGCGTCCTAAGAGCCATCAAGAAGGCTTGATTGGGATAACCAAGTTTACTCATTTACATTAGCCACATTTAGTATTAAAGGCTTTTTCTTTTCTGGGGCATTAAGTTTAGACATTTATTGATTTAATTGTTGCAGACACAAATTGCATTTTTTTTTTTTTTTTTCTTTTTAAACAGAGTCTCAAGCTATCACCCTGGGTAGAGTGTTGTGGTGTCACAGCTCATAGCAACCTCAAACCCTGGGGCTTAAGTGATTCTCTTGCCTCAGCCTCCCAAGTAGCTGGTACTACAGGTGTCTACCACAAAGCCTGGCTATTTTTTGGTTGTACTTATCATTGTTGTTTGGCAGGCCTGGGCTGAATTTGAACCCACCAGCTCTGGTGTATGTGGCTGGCATGCTAGCCACTGAGCTACAGGGTGGCTTGTTCCTTCTAATGTTCCTTTTTTTATTGTTGCCAACTGCCTTAGTCCTAGTATGCTAATTGCTGTAACATAATCACCAAGCTTCTGTGGCTAATGTAATAAAGATTTATATTTCATTCAAGTAACAGCCAGTACAGGTCATTGGGGAGAGGGAATTTGTTCTATGCAGTGGAAGAGTGACTGTGACCTGATGGTTCTGCTCACATGGCACTGGCTAAAATAAGATTTGTGGTGGGTGACTAGGAAAAATAGGGAATGTGTTTCTCTCTGAATGAAACTGCAAGGCAGATGGGTTATTTTTATGGCAGGCTAGATTGGCAGTGTATTTGGATCAGAGGACTTATTAAAGTGAAAGAGAAGCAAACCTAATTCCATTTTGTTATAATTCCCATTCCTGATAGTCAGTGGTGAGGCAAAACAGGCCTGATTTCATTCTATTGTTTTGACTCCTTTTCTGCTACATTCCATTACCTTCAAAACGGCTTTCTCCAGCTTGCCCTCCCATTGTATAACTGATTGCATTCAACTAAAGTTGTTAGTAATGTAAATTATTGGCTGCACTTATGTCCCTGGTGATTATTGCTTTTTATAATCATGCTATTTATGACCCCCACCTATAAGTCCCCCGCCCTACATTTCCTTAGCACATTGTAGATTGTACCTGCTTTGTTAAGGAAAAATTGCTAATTGCTCTCCGGATTATAGAATTGTGTAAACTAACCGCCCTACCCTTGTGTTTTCCCCTAACTACTGTTTCTCACTTCTTTAACTATGCTTACTCGCCTCCTGGGAAAATTGTGCCTTATAAAAACCAGAGCCTCAAACAACTCAGGGCTGCTCTCAGAAACCCCATGTTGGGACACTGAGGCAGTCACTGGCTGGCTCTTCAATAAAGGACTCCTCTTTTAATTCAACTTGTCTGGTGGTGTGGTCTTTGGGGAACTCCTGGGCACAACAGAGAGAGCACTCTCTTTTATTAAGTGAGGGAAATACCAGGTCGCGTGGAGTTCTACACTTGTGGCATTAATGTGAAAGTATTAGGTTGCTATAGTCTTTTCATTTTTTCATACAAAGCAGAAGTAGGCTAACTTCTAAACAATCAAATATCTTGAGGAGTACTTATTTCTCCAGTGAAAAATTATATTTAACATTCCTGATGTTGGATAATATAGCCACTCTGGTGTTGATTAGGTAATATTGAAAATGCTTAGTAGCAGCTTCTTTTGGAATATGGATTTTTTTTTTCTTTGAGATAGGATCTCACTCTGTCACCTGAGCCAGAGTGCAGTGGCATCATTACAGCTCACAGAAACCTCAAACTCTTGGGCTCAAGTGATCCTCCTCCCTCAATCTCCAGAGTAGCCGGGACTACACACTCAGCCACCACTCCAGGCTGTGGACTGAAGTTTTTTAAATGCTAACTAAACAAACCTGGAGTATGGACTCCTGATTAGGTTATTTCAGACATTAATCATTCCCAGATAAGAATTAAAGTTAATTTAAACAGAGATCATATATATCACATAATTCATGTTAAGGTATTTAAAAGATAGTAGAGACAATTTAATGTGTTAATTATTATTATAAATTGGAAAATGTTTTATTTTTTGAAACTTTGTAACTTCTGAGACTCTCTACTTAGATCTCATAGCTCTTTTTGACTTCATGATCCATCAGTACCTCTGGGAGGAGAGAGCCCAAGAGATTAGAGGGAGTGCTGGCATGTGATACTGGAAAATAAAGAACAGATAAAGTCTGCATGTATTATTACTGTGAAAATTGAAAATTTGAAATTTCACTGACGGGAGTTTGCAAATCCAGAGAATTTTTTTTTTCTTTTTTTTTTTTTTAGTAAAAGAGCTAAGATGTGTCTCTGCCAGGGACTGAGATTATGCACTTTTATTTTCCATTCCCCTCCAAGGTTGCAGCTGTCCTACTCATGAAGGCTTTGAACCGCTTCAGGTGTTTTGTGCTTCCTTGTTGTCCACCCTTAATTGAGCATAGGCATGTGTGTGACTCCTTTACAACCTTCTTTTGGCGGGTCAGTCTGTCTGTAAGGAAGACGACTGGGAAGAACATTAAAATCTTATCCAACCCGAGGGTGATAACATCTTTAGCTGAAATTGCCCAATATAACCCAGAAAGCCTGATTGTTGAGGTATTGATTTCACAGAGCCCAATGGCATGTTCGTAAATGTTTGATAAACAGCAATCTGATAGAAAAACTTTTAAAAGCCTCAATTTGTAGCATTTGCAAATGTCCATGGTAAACACTTCCTCCCTGGCCTATCTGAAACTACTGACATGATATCATGGAACATGAAGCTGAGAAGATGTGTGCATGTTCTGCTCTCACAAGCAAATTTGATTGGGTTCCAGCACACTCCCAAGTACTCTCCCACACTCCTGTAAATGGGCACTGAAGGGAGATTTGGGTTATGACTATCACAGTCCACAATTTACTCTTGGGAGAGGGTTGCCATAATCACTTATGAGGGCAGAACTCTGCATAGGTGTAGACTAAGGTGCCATTTGATGGGTCAGTTGGAGGAACTCCAAAAATGGAGCAAGCACAGGTTGCTGCATTTTGACATAACACACTCCATCTTGGCTGTGCGGGGACCTCTGCTGAAGCGTTCCCCTTCTGGGGTCCAGCCAGAAGAAATGAGAAACTAGTGAACACAAAGGCTCTGGGGTAGGGGAAAAACCTTACAACGAACAGAATGCTCTCAGCAGGAAGCCAGGTGGAACCTGTATCTGGAACAATCACTGGCACACCAAAGAAACATCTTCTACCCTACCTTAAAATCTCTAAAAGACCAGCACTCTTGCTTTTTAGGGCTGATGCCTATTGAACCTCAGTCTGCCTTCACTGAGGTGCCAAATAAACTTCAGCTATTGCTCTTCGTCCTGCTTTGTGACTTCATTAAGCTGACTGCTATCTTATACCATTTATATCACATTTGTGTAACTCATGCCCCCATTTGTACAGCTGTCTGTGGCAGCCCTACTAGGAAATAATACTATTTGATCAAATACCAAAAGAGGGAAAAGAGAAAAAAGGAAGAGAAAAATTATTTTCTTTTCTCACGGAGCAATAACATCTAAAACAAAGAGCAATTCCACTCAAGTTTAGATGTCATTGTTGCAAATGTTGATGGCATTTTAATTTATGTGACTACAAGATTGGCCATTAAAGTACATTGCAAATTATATAACTGTATATAAATGCTCACTAAAAATAAATTTCTATGGATTAAGTCCAAAATCCCAACAATTTGCTTAAAAAAATGGTCACTACAGTTGAGATATCAAACAAATTATGTCTTGGTATGAGCAGTGAGTAGTCAAGGCAGGCCTGCCATTAAGCCTGCCCACAAATTTACAACTCAATTTGCATGCTGAGTAACACCTTCTTTATAGGTTAACTTCCCAGTGAGAATTTGTAGACTTACGATGACCTTAACTTTATATGCTGACTAGGAAACAATTACTGTATATACTCGAGTATAAGCCGAGTTTTTCCGGCACAAAATTTGTGCTGAGTTTGGGTGTTTTGGCACAAATTTTGTGCCGGAAAAAACTCGGCTTATACTCAAGTATATACGGTACATACCATATGTTGCAGAGAACATGAAAATGAAAGAAATCACAAACAAACTTAGGTTAGGACAAGTTCTACAAAATTCCGTGTTCTTTTGTTTGCATAAACTTAGGTAAAGGGTTGATTGTTCACCTTAAAAGCAGAGAAAAGCTAAATGTAATTTTTGCTTCTTCAGAATTCCTTGGCTGTAAAAAGTTTGAATACCAATAAAGCAAATTAAAAGATGTAAATTATTCCTGGAGTTCAACTTTATATAACAAAATCTCTTAATGTTATCTTTACAGGATTTTGTTTTTATCTAAACTTAAAAGGCCTTGCTCACACCAAGACAGAGAGATCCATTAGTGTTAGTTCTTCTGTGTTTTAGTTTTCTTTTTAAATTCAACTCTTTAACTGGCCTAGAATTAATGTTGACAATTGTGATAGGTAATTTTATGTGTTAGCTTGACTGGGCCACAGATTAACATTTGAATCTATAAACTGAGTAAAGTAGTTTGGCCTTCTTAATGTCAGTGGGTCTCATCTCATCAGTTGAAGGCCAGGATGGAACAAAAAGGCTGATCCTCCCTTGAGCAAGAGAAATTTCCTCCTGTCTGATTCCCTTAGAGTGGGGACGTTGGTTTTGTACTGTATGTTGACTCCAGTTGAAACATCAGCTCTTCCTGGGTTTCCAATCTTCTAGCCTTTGGACTGGAACTGCCCTGTTGGCACACCCACACCTTCAGCTTGCAAACTGCAGATCTTGGGACTCAGCCTCCGTAATTGTGTGAGCCAATCCTTGTAATAAATCTCTCCAGTCCTGTCTACCTCTTACTCTGTTTCTTTGGAGAACTCTGACTAATACAATATTGACAGGGGTCTGTGTTTTCCCCATCCCATGATTTAGTTAATTGTTTCCAATATCAAGAAAACCCTCTTTTATTTATTTTTTCTATATTTCAGCAGATACAAAGAAAATCCTCTTTTAATACTGAACACTCATGTATTTTACTCATTTTATAGATTCATATTCTACGCCAGTGATCTGTACCTACTTACACCTTTATCAGTTATACATTATTTTAATCTTGGTCACCTGATGTTTGATACCTAGTATTGCTTGTCCAAACATGTTTGAAAATTTTTATGCTACTACAATTAGATAAGGAAGGGAACTGGCTGAGTTTTGACAGATAACATGCTTTTCTACCTAAGATAGGCAAAGATAAAGACATGACTTTTCAATCTTTTCCTTTCTTCTTTCCTCTCTTCCTTCCATCCTTCCATCCATCATTCCTATCTGCCTGCTTCAGAGTCCTTTCTTCATATAAAATCATCCATAGAATTCAAACACCAAGTGCAGACACTATAATGGAAATGCACAGGCTGGGCAGGGCTGACTAGGACACCCCATCCTGCCCCATCCAGGACATGTTTCTTTATGCTCCAGGGAGGCTTGTTGGAAAATCTCTCTCTTAGACTTTTTAAGTCGAAGTCCCAAAGTATGTTTTTATTCTTTGTGTTTTTACAAATTATGGCAACAATTTAAATGGCATTGTTAATATCAGAATTTACCTAATGCATTTTCAACATCCTCTTTAATTCTTCAAAGCCAGTGAAAAGGCAAGATTAAAAGAGATTCATAAAATTGCTGTGTATTATGTTACGTCCTGAGTGGTTTATTTGCTTACTAATGGTCCTACATTTTATAGTCAAGTGGCATCAACAGATAACACATCAAAAGTAAACTTCAATTTCACATTGCAGAGGTAATTCCAATTTGCATGTTGTTTATCATAGAGAAAATGTTACTAAATCCAGTTTATTGAAAGATTATGCCATTTAATTTACTTTTAGAGAGAGGAATATGCTTTCATGAGAAATTGCATTAGCTATTAGAAAAGTAATGTAGCTGTCAGTCTGTGCTATTTCCAGGAAGCGTGGGCATGCTGCAGTGACAAAAACAGCCAGATTTTTGTTTTTTTCTAGCATGATCTGATAGAAAGAATACTTATCTGTATTCAGGGGGTAGGTTTAAGGCCAGGTTTTGACAGTAACTAGCTGAAGAACTAAGGAGATAGTCATGTAATTTCTCAGGGCCTCATCTATCATATAAGGGGTTCAGGTAACTTCACAAGGCCCCATGATTAGGAGGAGCTGCTTTCATTTTCCCAGCCTCCCTGATGTCACTAAGGAAAGTGAAAATGGCTACAGTTAAGTCATTGTACAGAGAGTTGGGTGAAGTAGAGCTTCCTCCTGGGACACCTGCGGAGGTGAATGTGTGTGTGGTAGGGCATGGAGAGAGGGGTGGTAGCACCAGTTTGAAGATCCACAGGTGAGGCTTCATGGTCTTTAGAGTGGGCACTAACAGAGTTAAAGCTCAGTCCACTTTATGGGAATGTCATAGTATTTGGTTTACTTTTAGAATAAGAATTATCCTGGAGCTGTGAAAGTCCCTGGGTACAGGGACTGTGCTCCGGTCACTGTTGTAGAGTGATGCACATGGCTGCACTTTTGAATTTTGACAGAACTGTGGCTCACAGATTATGCCAGACTGTCCCAATTGAAACTGTTTCATTCTATTAAAAATGACAAGAAATTCTATTGGGGACAAGTAGTAATGATGAAGAGAAGCTTTTGCTTTCATGTTTGAACCATTTCCACTGTTCAAATTCCCTCAACTTGAGTATACGTGCACATACCTTCAACATCTGGTTGGGTGGACTGTGAGCTGTTTTAGCTTTTCTCTCCTTAGGGTTCAGAAAAATGGTGCCTCAAAGCATGACACTTTGGCATACTGAGTACTTTGAACTAGAGTACTGGAAGGTGTTGGGAGCAGCCGCGGAAGCAAAGTTTCGCTCTCCCTTTCTCCTGCCCTCTTCAGCCCCAGGCCCAAGAGAAGAAAGAGCTGCACAGACAGGCAGAGAAGAGTCCAGACAGGCAGGCCCTGCTGGGTGTCCCTTAGCCGGTCATCAGCAGATCACATGCTTTGTCTGAACATAATTCAGCACAGTACACACTTCTGTCCAATTGTAATTATACACAGCACACGCTTTTTGTCTAATCATAATTCTACACAGCACATGCTTTTTTCCAGTCATAATTCTAAACAGCTGCCAATCTTCATCTGACCTAAGCACAAGAATTATTTTGGTCTTTGGATTTTCATTTCCTAAGGCCCTTATGTCATGTAAAACTTTCATTAAATACATTTGTTACACTTTCCTCTTGTTACACTTTTCTCTTTTATTATAAGAGTATCAGCTGTCACCCTTGTGATGTGTGAGGAATAAACCATACTTGTCTTCCCCTACACTATTGTTTCTTTCTTTCTTTCTTTTTTTTTTTTTTTTTTACTTTTTAAAAAATATTATTATTATTTATTGTTAAATCACAGCTGTGTACATTAGGGCAATCAAGGGGTACAATGTACTGGTTTCATATATATCTGAAATATTCTCAACAAACTGTTCAAAATAGCCTTCATGGCATTTTCATAGTTATTGCATGTAGACATTCATATTCTGCATTTAGTAAGTTTCTCCTGTACCCATTCTAAGACATACCGTAGGTATGGCCCCACCTATTACCCTCCCTCCATCCTAACCTCATCCCTCCCTTCAACTCCCTTGGCCCTTTCCCCATAGTCTTTTGCTATAGTTGGTTTATAGCCTTCATGTGAAAGCTATAAATTAGCTTCATAGTAGGGCTGAGTACATTGGATACTTTTTCTTCCATTCCTGAGATACTTTGCTAAGAAGAATATGTTCCAGCCCCATCCATGTAAACATGAAAGAGGTAAAGTCTTTCTCTTTCTTTAAGGCTGCATAATATTCCATGGTATACATGTATCACAGTTTGCTAGTCCATTCGTGGGTCGATGGGCACTTAGGCTTCTTCCATGACTTAGCAATTATGAATTGGGCTGCAATAAACATTCTGGTACAGATGTCTTTGTTATATTGTGATTTTTGGTCTTCTGGGTATAAACCTAGTAAAGGAATTATAGGATCAAATGGCAGGTCTATTTTT